>QODF01000002.1:2290868-2366199 GCA_024372805.1 Oostethus manadensis | reverse complement strand
CTATGCTGTCTGGCTACACTCTCACCTACCACTGCTTTGCAGTCACTGACCTCCTTCAGGTTACACCTTCTACACAAGATGTAGTCTACCTGTGTGCTCCTACCTCCACTCTTGTAGGTCACCCTATGTTCCTGTCTCTTCTGGAAGAAAGTATTCCCTACAGCCATTTCCATCCTTTTTGCAAAGTCGACCACCATCTGTCCTTCAGCGTTCCTCTCCTGGATACCAAACTTGGCCATCACCTCCTCATCATCTCTGTTTCCTGCACGAACATGTCCATTGAAGTCTGCACTGTCTGCAATGACAACTCTCTCACTTCTGGGGAAGGATGGTCTGCATCACTTCATCCAGGTCTGACCAAAATTTCTCTTTCTCCTCCATTTCACATCCTACCTGTGGAGCATACCCACTAACAACATTGAACATCACAGCTTTGATTTCTAGCTTCAGGCTCATCACTCTATTTGACACTTTTTTTTACCTCCAGGACATTGCTAGCAAACTCCTCCTTCAAAATCACCCCTACTCCATTTCTCTTCCTATCTATACCATGATAGAACAGCTTGAACCTTGTTCCTAAGCTTCTAGCCTTGCTATCGTTCCACCTGGTCTCTTGGACACACAATATGTCTACCTTCCTCCTCTGCATCATGTCAACTAATTCTCTACCTTTTCCTGTCATAGTTCCAACATTCAAAGTCCCAACTCTTAGTTCTAGACTCTTCGCATTCCTCTTCTCTCTCCTCCTACGGACACACCTTCCTCTTCTCCTTCTTCGGCCATCAGTAATCCAGTTTCCACCGGCACCCTGTCGGTGAACAGCATCGATGGCGGGCGTTGTTAACCCGGGCCACATCAGATCCGGTATGGAAGTAATTTGTTTGATTCGCATGTTCTGGTTTGGTAAAGTTTTACGTTGGATGCCCTTCCTGACACAACCCTCAGTATTTGGGACAATAAGACACTGGCTTGTGCCCCGTTGCGGCTACATTTTTTGAACAATTTGAACAACAACAATTAATAACAAACAAATGAAAAATAAATAAAACATACATTGAAAATTATTACTACATAGTTAAGGAATAAAATGCTAATAATATGAAACATTACCGCAGAGAGCTGCTCAAAAGCAAATTCGAATCCCTTTGTGTAGTTTGTAATTCCTTTTGCTGTGATATTTTGCACTGCGTCTTTCAACAACTTTTTGTTCCTCACGTTGGCTTGAACCAGATGGTCAAAACACGCCGTCTTCTTCACCCTGGTGTTGAACTGGGACAAAACAGCAGGCCATTATGACTTGAACTAGACTTGAATTGAACAAATAATTAGCTGATAGGATTTATAAATGCACATATTTTCATGGGTCAAAGAATAAACATGTACCCTTGCATAAATTACCACATGTGCAACGTATATGTGTAAAATAAATAAATTCAGTGGATGGACACATGCACACCAGCACACACTCCCACTTAGCTTTGGCCGTTATGAGCCAGTGGAAAACAGATACATTCATCAAGGCCTGCTAATTGCTTCACATCCTTGGAGCTCGACCGCACTGTACCCATGGAAACGAGATGAAAGCTATATAAAAACAAGGTTATCCCTCTTTTTTGGAGGGTGGAAAGATTAGTATGTTTCATTTTTATCACATATTGTTGAAACGCGACACACACTCAGCTTGACAACAACAAGTGAGTCTTCTACACACTTGTACACGAGGTGGTGCTCCAGGCTCCAATGATAATTTTTATTTTCATTATTTAAGAAATGTATGCATGGTGTTTAGAATACAACATATAATAGTGTAATGCAAGCGGGAAAGGTGATGCAAGAAAGCAGAACAAATCGACTAATCAGAGTTTCTCTGTGAGTCTCCAAAACAAACTCATCTCTAAGCAGCAGATGCAAAATGACCTTTGATCCTGTGTGGGTGTGTGTGCATTTCGAGTGTGGCCCTGGCAGCCTTGAAGCTGCTTCTCCTTTGACAATAACAGACATAAAACATCTCTATTTGACTGAAAGGCAATGATCACAATGGCCAAAATTAGGGTGACTGCAAATAGACGGGCATGAATACACTCGTGTACACACAAATACAATGGAGGTGAGCATAATGGCCCACGAAGTACACATGGGCATCGTTGTCACGTAATCTATTAAAAGGAGCGAGGCAGAGAGGTGAGATGGGGCTGTGGGAGGGCGAGGAACAGAATGAATAGAGAATATTCATTCATTCATTTATTTTCTATACGGCTTATCCTCATTAGGGTCGCGGGGATGCTGGAGCCTATCCCAGCTGGCTTTGGGCGGGAGGCGGGGTACACCCTGGACTGGTCGCCCGACAATCGCAGGGCAGAAAAACAAGCATTCACACTCAGATTCATACCAATGGACAATTTAGAGTCGCCAATTAACCTAACGTGCATGTTTTTGGAATGTGAGAGGAAACCGGAGCACCCGGAGAAAACCCACACACGCACGTGGAGAACATGCAAACTCCACACAGAGATGCCCAACGGAGATTTAAATCATGAACCTCCTGCATGTGAGGCCAATGTGGTAGCCACTCGATCACCGTGCGGCCCCTGAATAGAGAATATGAGCGTGGGAAATGGAAATGGTGTGTTACCTTGTATGGCCAATAATGAAATCTAATATGTTTGTTGATTTTTGAACGCCTTAAAGCTCGTAAAAGTTTGTTTTCTACCCAGCACAGCGGAGGGGGGGGTCCATCATGATCTGGGGTGCTTTTTCATTCAGTGGAACACTGGAGCTTCAGGTGGTGCAGGGCCGCCAGATGGCGGATGGTTACGTGCAGCTGTTGCAGCGGGCATCCCTCATGACTGAGGGCTCTCGTCTGTGTGGTAACAGCCGATTTCTAGGAAATTGCTGTTTTCAATAAATTACTTTTCAAAGTGCTTTTTGTCACACTCCCCCTTGTTGCGTTTGCTTATTGTAGCTGTACTTCAAACCTTGTTTAGATCCAAATGTGCAAAAGGTCAATTCTAGCAATTTTTCAACTGGTCTTTTGATCAGGTCTGTACTTAAATGACCTTCCCCTTTCACCTTTCAACTCCAAGGGCCAACATCAAGAGGGGCAACTATCCACACAAACACACACTCACAATAATAGTACAGGATTTCCTGGCCGTCATCAGCTTATTGATTTGATTATGACACATACGTCAAAACTTTACCTGTCCTTATCCAAATAGTATCATTGTCTCTTCTCTGGTAAAATTTAGGTAAACAAAGCATCTGTCTTGTCACGTTCTTTGTATTTTTGTGTTTGAGGGAGCAGGCATTCCAAGATTGGATTAGTGATGACACAAGACAGAAGGCTAATCTTCCAGTCGTAATGCTGCTGAACACTTGCATGCTCCAGTTGGCACTCTGGCACTGCTCACTGGACTGACACCAGCTGACACAGCCAAACTAACTGAGCAGGCCGGATAGATAAAACGCAGAAGAGGAAGAGAGCACACATGAAAGAGGAGTAGAGATGAAGAATGGGAAAGAGTAGCCAACAGGCATTCCTCTGACCTACAACAGCTGCCGTGGGAGTGTGAGTGTGAGTGTGTGTGTGTGTGCGTGTGTGTGCATGTGCATGTGTGTGTCTTTCTTGACCAAATGCCAACCTGATCCCTGGGCTGCTGTTAATGAAGGTAGATTCATAGGCAACTTTATAAATTAATGATTGAATGTCAAGTTCCAACACCTCCAGGTAGCGTGCAATAGTCCTGGGCGTGTAAGAGTGCGCCCACGAAAGGAAAAAACATAGTAAGAGGGTGGCACAGAGGAGAAAAATGAGCACATCCTCCACTAGTTTGCCTTTTGCTAATTAATTTATTGAGAGGCGGGCTGAAGGCAATTAGGGAGACGTCTACATTTATTAAATCCCGCTTGGATTCTTCAATGAAATCATTACTAGTAGCCGTGACAACACTGACAGAGATCAGTTTAATGCTAAAATACAGCAAACACAAACATGTTCACTAGGAAAAATCATTTTTAGCTCATTTTCCACACAAGTTCAGCTCAATAAAAAAAATAACATTAATGGAAAAAAGCAAGGATGAACTTAGACTATTTGTGCTTGTTTTAATTAAAAATAACCATACGTTCTCCTATATGTCTATTTTTTTATGAACAATGAGCATATTTAATCAATTTTTATTCATTGTTATTGTGCCTTCTTCAAAAAATTTTTCTCCCGGCTTCTGACTGGCTGGCTAGATGTTTCTTCATAATGTATAAAGATTTAAAACAATCACCATTCCCTGAAAATAAAAATAAAATACCAACCTTTGCCAAATGTCTTTAAAAACGAATAACTTACTTTAACTTTACTTCGAATAATAATCACAGTGTGCAACACTGACAACCTGTGCTGAATATGATTCAAGACTAATAGGCATCTGTTTTTGACATAACAATCTGACAAGTTTGAGATGCACGATATTGGCTTGTTGTTGATATACAATATATCGATTGTGGTAATGAACATATCTGGTTTTATGGCCAGCAGCAAGGATATAATAAGCCAAATATGTACAGCTAAGCTAAATGGGGCCTTTTTCATACCGCACACTGAAACTATGAACACTATGGGAAAGCAACAATGCTTTAAAAATGTATAGCAGGCTGGAAGACCTTTTGTGTGTTGATGGGGACAGACACTCCTACCCCTACTCTGGACATTACAATTGTGGTGGATGAACAACCCTACCTAAGGACTGTGGGATTGGTGAACAAGTTGCCTGTGGCAGTCGTTTTGGGATGGGATTACCTGCGTTGCAAAACGTGTTGGTGGTGTCAGGTGTTTTTTTTGGAAATTAAAAAAAAATAATTACATCCACACTGTGCCGGATTAGTAAATATTTACATCAAAATCACAACAGATCACTGGATGAAAATAAGGTAATACATTAAGCACACCTAAACGGGTTCACAGCGTGAGAAAAAAGTAGCAAAAAAGATCCTGCCAAGCGTCTTGTGGTGCCGGGCAACCCCTAATATTGCACCCGGCACCACAGCTGGGCAGGACATTCAGGCCACAACAAAAGTGTTAGGTCTAGGCTTCATTTATGTTCAAAGTTGATGTTCAAAGTTATTATAAAACCAGTATGACAGAAAACCTGTAATGTTCGCAAATCTGACCGTACTTACATACAGCCAAGCCCAATAATTACTACACCCTTCCAACATATTGCCATGGACATTGTGGGCCTGCAGAGGGCATTAGTACATTGTGGTTATTGGTAATTACACTCCTAGATTTTCTGAGGCTTTCCCTTTGCCAAAATGTCACTGCTCCTGCTGTGCTGCAATGTCTAGTGCACCTCTTTTCCAAGGTCCGGATCCCGGTAAAAATCGTGACAGGAGAGCAACTTTTTCTCACACTCATGCAGTTCTTCCACTGGCAGCTCGGGATCATCCCATCAAAACCACTCAGTACCACCGCAAGACAAATGGCTTGGTTGAGCAATTGAACCAGACACTGAAAAGAATGGTGCAAATATTTATGGGGAACACTGGATTCTCTTAATTTGAGTTGCTGTATGGCTGTGAGGTGCAGGGCCTGTTGGACCTGCTACCACGAAGCTGGGAGGTATGCAGTGTGTGCTTGAAATTTGCCTAAATGAATTGCAATGGTACAATACCCCTGGTAATATTTATTGGTATGCCTGAGGGTGGGGCCAGAGGGGCATTTAAAGGGAAGGTTTCTTCCCTGTTAGTGGTTGGGAACAGGTTGGAAGCTGGAGAGCACTTGGTGAGATGTAACAGCGCTGGTTACATGCTGCTGTATTTTTTCGCCGATAAATAGCTTTGATTTTTCTTTACTCTTTGGTTTGCCATGTAAATACTTTGCCCTGTTTTTAAAAATCACCAACACAAGTCACAAGCATTTTTTCCCCCAAGTCTTTAAGCAAACCTGCAACACCGATATTGTTCAACACTTCATTACAGATACTGATATCAACCGATACAAATATTAAATCTTACCTCAAACTAATGTTAGCACTATAGTTTTTGATGCTCAATTGATGTGCGCACATCCTGTTTGACACTCGGCCCACACCGTTGTTTGAGAAAACACAGCCGTAGCTGTGGAGCTACATGCCGAAGCAAATATTGAGCAGAAAAAGGCAAATAATTTATTTGGTAAATGTATCTTAAAATCCCTGTCAGATGGCTCTTGCTACATGACCAAAGTTATTTGTATCTACTATCACTGTGATTTGACTTGTCACAAACTACGTTGCTTGCCCGAGACAGGCGAGAAGTTACTGGAGCACTGCCGGTAATTTATTTTTTGGTCATTGATGCAGTGTTATCTTGGCATATGAGTGTCCCAACTAATGAGTGTTTTTTTTTTTAGATGCGAGCCATCTCTTGGCTGATTAATTGTTTTGAACTGTAAGCTAAAATGTGGGTTTCAAAGTGCCATTTAACGGCAGGCATAGCCAAAGATGGCTATTTGGGGGCTTGCGTCAACGTGACCATGGCTCAGGACGTGAATGGGTTTAAACAGCTGCAGGAAAGATTTTCAACACATCAGTAAAACATATGTACTGTATGTATGTTAGAGCAATCTAATTAATCGTATTTATTATACAGCATTATTCAGCATAATAGCTCTTTAGGCTGTGCAATTGGGCAATTAGTTGAAAGGGGGTGTTCAAAAATAGCAGTATGGCATTCAATCCGTGATCAGTGATCAATTTGTAAAAAAAACTGGTGTGAATCAGGCGACCCCTATTTAAAGATGAAACCAGCACTTAAAAACCAGAACTTGCATTTCTCTTCGAAAGCCTGAGGAAAATGGGTCCTTCAAGACATTGTTCAGAAGAACAGCGTGCTTCGATTAAAAGGTTGACTGGAGAGGAAAAAACTTTAAAAAGTGCAATAAATTATTGGCTCAGTTAAATGATGAAAATGATGTACAAAATAGTTCTGAGTTTGCAAAGTCAAAGGCAGGCAGTGCTATTTTTTTAACACACACCTTTTCAACTAATTGCCCAATTGCACAGCCTTTAGAGCGTGCATATCATGAATGCTAGGTCTTGTTTGTTTTCTGAGAATCTACTGCACCTACTGTTAACTTGTTTGCCATGTAGCAATAAAAATATACTAACAGGGATTCATCTGGTTAGTCACATTCGACTGCTATTATTTTGAACACTACTGTACATCCCTACTTTTTATAGATAAATGATATTTCTGTCTGTAATTAAGTTTGATTAATTTTGAGCTATGAACAATGAATCACAATTAAATATTTTAATTAATTTACAGGGATGTCATTGAACACATTTCACAAATAAACACTGTGCAAAATAAGACAAATACTGCCATATGCAATGTAAGTTATAGAAAAAGTACCCTATTTATTTTGTGTCAACAAAAATAATTCAAAAATCATGAGCAATTAAAGGAAGATTTCTTGCTTACTCCTAGCTTTACCCCCCCTTTCAATGCGAAATGAAGCTGCTCTCTGACAAACATGCAGTGTTTTATTGTTAAGATTGTGCTGTTTTGTCTTTTATTTGGTATCTTGGCTGCTGTGTAGTGAAAGTGAGACCACGTTTGCTACTAAAAAGTGTGTCCAAAGCTTCACGGCTGCCGTCCTTTTGTCCATGTTCAGCAAATATCTTAGGAAGACCATCACTTAAACATATTTACAATCCAAAGACAAAATTTAGAAATAATTCCAGACTTGTTGCACCGTGCAGCACGTCATCACAAGCATTATCATTATTGGTAAAAAATCGAATACCAATATGTTAATAATATGGCCTACCAATATTATTGGGCATCCCAAGAAAAATACATTTTAAAATTTGTATAACTAGCTGTCCCGTGACAAACACTGACTGTTTTGATCTTAATTGATATAATTAAAAATCAATAGATGTCTTGTTATGACAAAATAAATATTGCCAGGACAGTGTGAAGATGACTGATTCAAAAATGTGACAAGTGGAATGCTGAAAACGTCCTTTTGTTCCCAGCTTCCTCAGAAACCTCCCATTGTTCAGTATATAATTTAAAACAAAAAAATATTTTACTGGATGAGTCAGTGAAGTTTGAATTGTGACCGATGAAGAGCTCTGAAGAGACAATCTCAATTTAGATGGTAAATATTATAAAACAGATCATAAACTCATATATAAGTTGTCGTAAATCTTCTGTTTTGTTGTACTTGTTGCATCCTTACATTCTTAGAAACACAATGGATGATGAAGACTGCACATATGCCAAATCACTGTCCACGGAGAAAGACAATGCATTGTTTCCAAAAAAAAGCAAAGGTGTACAAGCCGTCAGCTACCACCCTTTCGCCCATCTCAACAATCAAACAAAAAAAATGCATCTACGGGCACAGAGCTGCGCACCACTCTGCCTCCTGATTGGCTTTAAGTGAAAGTGCAAAATGATTGGTAGATGACAAATGTGAAAAATGAAAGGACAGAACAAGATTAAGAAAAGTTGCATTGTTGTACATGAAAAAAGTGCACAAAGATATTGTTCAGTAAAACAAAGAGATGAATGAAACTGGTAAAATGCTGAGAAGGAAAAAGTAATAGAGATGAAGAATGAATTCTTTCAGTCTCCAGTGATTGCTCCAGTGGGAGACTTTAATTTCTGCAAAAGCAATGGGACAACATACACACACACTATAGTACGTGGACTTAAAAGCAATCAGGGATTGAGTTCCTGTAGGTTGGTCAGGTGTTCTATTCCTTTATGTTTGTGCATATAGTAGTGGAACCTCGGTTTTCATCATGAATTTGTTCCGATCAGATGAAACGTATAAAATGCATTTTTCCCATAAGAAATCAATCCAATTAATCCTAAACGCTTCTAGACACTGAAAATTATTAACGCATTAACACATTTTATAGAGAATAATACATAGTTTTACATGCAGAAAACAAATTAAATTGCATTTAAATGAACATTTAACATTGCTATTACCTAAATCGGGGACTTGCAAACATAGAAATGACTGGAACTTTACCGTAAAAGTTTCTGGCCCAGATCTTTTACGTGTCTTTATTGAACCTTTCCTCTGCAAACTTTGTTAACTAAGAAAGCTTGACATTCTAATCCTATTGTAACAGATGCTTCTTTTACACTTTGCTAGGAGTTCTTTCTTGAAGTATTTCTCACCTTTACCAAACTTTTGGCATTTGCACTTTTTTGCAGCCGTCCTAAAAAAACACACACACACATTCCTCTGACAGACAAAAATACAAAGTGTGCTTGAACACCTCATCAGTGCACATTGCTATGCTTAAAAAGAAGGAGACTAATACACACATAATAAAGATAATTAAAGGATTTTCTAGTCAAAATCTGTCTGTCTCTAAAAAACCCACTATCCATTCTTTACAGAGTCAGTAACGCATGGAAGCTTTGATATGCAACAAGATTGTTAGGCGCACTGTTTTGGCCGTATGACACTATATGAAAACAGAGACATATTAGTGGCAATATTTTTTTTGCCAACAACCAAATCCTACAAAAACAGAGGTTCCGCTTTTTAAAAAAGTGGAGTCTCAAGTGCAAAGATCCATCCTGTGGACCACATCCAGCAGTAGAGGTTTCATTAAGGCCTGCTTCAAGACAGCCACACCGGGCAGAAATCCATACTTCATTACAAGTGATCCATCTCTGTACCGCTCGTGTGTGTCACAGCAATTGTGGTGTGTGGTGCGTGCATTTGAATCATAGGCAGACCTAGAGTGAGTTTGAAATGTCTTCCTTTGGGGATGTGTTTCCTTGCCTCAATGACTTGACTTGCATATCAATACTTACATAAACAACGTTGACGTAATCATCATCAGACAGCGTTTCCAGCATCTCGCTGACAGAAGTCCTGATCAATTTGAGCGTCAAGCCGGACACGCTCCCACTTCTGCAAGGAAGGAAAAACAAGTTGACACAATGAGGAGCTAAACCAAGAAATGCAATATGTTATAATCAGGGGGAATCCGATGTAGAGGGATTAAGACAGTTAAGTCAACTCACGCGTCCACCAAGATCAGCATGTCTTTGGGAGAAGCTGCTCCTTGGATATACCTGCAAACACACAGAGAGTATCTAATCACTGTTGTTCCAACTGAATTAAAATGCATATTGGGTTATTAGGTTAGATAAGTGCAGTGGTTTTCAAACTGGGGAGCCCACCGCAATGACAGGGGCGGGGGGCTATCACAAACATTTTTCATTAATACCAATTTTTTTTTAGGCCGGGGGGCGCTGAAAATCATTTTATCACCAATAGGGGAGCCGCTGCAAAAAAGTTTGGGAACCACTGGGTTAGTGGATATTTTTTGAATAAAATACCTTTCAAAGTTGCTACATACAGATTTGAGAAACATGACAGTTATTTAGAAGTCAAAACAAAATACAGTGGAACCTAAAGATACAAAATGTATTCATTCCGCAGTGGTTTGGGATTTTCGTATTATGAGACACGATTTACCGTATAAATGGCGTAATTCATCATAAAGTGTAAATATTGTACTGGGCAGCACTTTCGGTTTTCAATTTTTTGAATATATTTTCGTTAAATGGGGCGGTAATGTCTCTGAAAGCCAAATTAATATTATAAATGTTTTCATAAGTCGAGGTTACTGTACTATGTTTTGTCAAATTGTGGCCTCCACTCAAAATAGACACAGCTCCCCCAGTGAATTGTAATCCACTTGAAAAATACAAGAACACACCACAACACAATTATGCTTATTACTAGTGTACATGGCAAGTTTTATACTGTCTGGATCAATTTTATTTATGTAATTGCTCTGATATTAGTTCCTTGTACACAGAAATGTTTTTATTTTGTTTGGCTCAAAATAAACAATAAACAAAACAATAAACGTGTAATAGAGCACATCATATCACCAAACATGTTGGGGTCCCGAACCACCTGGCCGTGGAAAAAAAAAAAAAACAACCTAAAAAAATTACAATAATTTCTAAATAACTACATGAAATTTTGTAATGGGATATCAACTTAGCAAGTCATTATTTTTTGCATGTTTAATGCGAGCAACAACTTGTCCAACATTGTAATAACAAATTCCTTTTAAAAAATGTACCAATGACAATTATAATCTAGTGTGGGGGTCCCCCAAAATATTCCCGTGTAAAGTTGGGTATTTGTACAAAAATGTTAAGAACCACTGCATAGCATACTTAATGAACCACTTTTTCTTTAATATGCCTCATTTTAAAACAATCACGATAGTTCTTTTTTGTGTTCACCGGTGGGCCACATGGTGGTCGAGGAGTTAGCATGTTGATCTCCTCAATCAGGAGACTGGAAATATTTGGGTTTAAATTTCCGCATCTCTGTGTGTAGTTTGCATGTTCTCCCCATGTGTGGGGGGGTTTTCTCTGGTACTCTAGTTTTCTCTCATATTCCAAAAAATTCAGTGGTTCTCAAATGGGGGGACGTGGTGAACTGTCAGGGAGGGCGCGAGAAGTAGGGAGTACTTTCAGTGTTAGTGTAAACCTGCCAATATGTCCAAATTTATTATACTCAACATGCCATTTGACTCTTGAACACACTCACCATTTTGTTGCATTTTCCTGGTTTCAGTTTCAAGCTCAGTTCGTACAATACAGATAAATACAAATATATTATCTGTAGTCAATAATATTTCAAATGGGGGGGCGCAAAAAGACTTCTGGCCTCTGGGGGGGCGTCACAGGAAATAACTGGGAACCACTGGGTTAATTGGAGACTCGAATTGCCTTTTTCAGTCTCCTTGTTGCGGCTCCCTGAAGTTGGAGAAATGTGCGTTTTCGAAAAGAATCTGAAATATCTGACTCACTGCCAAGTCCGTGAATGCATCTAGACTGTCTTCTGACTGCTGATTGGATGAGCAAGGGAGGGGGAGGTAGGCTAGTGTAGCAGTGAGTCTCACTGTGTGGGAGAGAAAAAAAAGGTGACAGAGCTTTGACTTGAGTCTGAAACAAGTTACTGCCCAGTAAAATAAAACAATGTAATTAATGGGAGCATAGCAATATGTTATATAACAAGAAGTGCACTGTGCCTATGTGCTCAAAGCCCGTGACATGTTAATCGCTCCTGGTGACTCCAGGAAAGGCAGGTTATGTGCAGCGGCAGTTGACTGAATGTGGACTCACAGCTTGGAATAATATGTGCTTTCACTTTTATGTCTGCAAATACACCGTGGTAAAGTTGGATGTTGGATATTCAGCTCCGTAGCTACAGCGCTAGTCCTCCCTCACCATGCCCGAACTGCTCTCTCATGGTGCGGCGAGCTCGCTCAGGAGGCCCCGCTCTTACCGCTGGCTGTTTTTCTATGGACCGTCAATAAATTAGTATTTTAGTGACAAAAAATGCAAATACCAAAAAAATATCCCGTTCTCAACGACGTCAGGAAAAGTCCTTACATTTTTCTCTAGTCGTTTTGAGGAAATAAAGTTTGGAAAGTCTCCAGATTTACCGAGAAAATCACTAAGTTGGCAACACTAGGCTGTACATGAGACGGGAAGCCATTCACAGTTAGAGAATACATGAAATAATTGTTTATAAAAATATCAGCGTGTATATTTAATTAAAAAAAAACACTGCATTACTCATATAATAAAAGAATGTCTTTCTTTGCAAAGACAGTCAAGATCAATAGAATGGTTATTGACCGGTACTGAGCAACAACACTGATATGCAGCTATATGAACTCTGATTGACTTTTTTAACTTAAAGTTGGCTAGTTTTTATTTTATTTTACACAAATCAATTTAAATTAGCTCAGAGTAGGTCTACACGTGTAGCTGCACTTTTGTTTGTTGAATTTTGTGGTACTAACAGGTAAAAATACAAAAGATTACAGAACTTATAAACTTTTAAATATTGAAATGTTTTGCGGCGCCCAAGTTGTTTTTTTTTTTTTTACTGGAAGAGGAGACAAAATGGCTCTTTTGATAGTAAAGGTTGGCAACCTCAGATCTATACCATAAGTAGGGTGATAAAATTATTATTTTTAAATGGGGCATATTAAATTCAAAGGAAGGTTGAAAAGTGTTGAATTGACCCTTTAATTACAACATTGTATCAATGTGTTATGCAACGCACATAAAGAGTTGCATCAATATTGATGCAGTACTACATTGTTTCAATGTTGATCATATCATAGAATCAACAATTGAATAGAATTATAATCCATCAAATCAAGGTTGATTCATTGTCGGATTCATTGTCATTTTGTAGGGCTCTGGCAGTGCTCATCCTGTTCCTCCTTGCACAAAGGAGCAGATATCGATCCTGCTGAGTGGACCTTCTACGGCCCTGTCCAGCTCTCCTGTCTCCTGGAATCTCCTCCATGCTCTTGAGACTGTGCTGAGAGACACAGCAAACCATCTTGCAACGGTACGTATTGATGTGCCATCCTGGAGGAGTTGGACTACTTGTGCAACCTTTCAGCCAAAAGAGATGAGGCGTCAGTGGCCTCAACCTGGAAAACCATTCCTGTTTTGGAGTCGGTCTCATTGTTGTCCCTCTGATGCACCTGTTGTTCATTTCAATAACAACAAAGCAGCTGAAACTGATTAACAACCCCCTCTGCTACATAACTGACCAGATCTATATCCCAGAAGTTTGACTGATAGCTTACTATACCATGATTAAAAAGTGTTCCTATAATTGTTTAGACTAGTGTACACGCGCGCACACGCACACACGCACATATAGGGCACGTCCGACTGGTAGGAGGCCTCGGGGAAGAACCAGGACATGTTAGAGAGACTATGTGTACCAACTGGCCTGGGAACGCCTCAGGTTCTGTCGGGAGGAGGTGGACGTAGTGGCCGCGGAGAGGGAAGTCTAGGGTTCCCTGCTTAGGCTACTGCCCCTGTGACCCGACCTCAGATGAGCGGAAGAAAATGGATGAATGGATATAGTCAATGTAATGATACCACCACATTCCAACTGACAATAAAACAAAAATAAATAGTATTGTGCCTGTAAGAAACTGTGACCACCTGCACATTCAAACCAACAAGCAGCATCCTAAATGGAAAATAAGCCTTTTCCAGGAGAAAGCATTGATGTTTTCGTGATGTCTTACCATGGTCTTCTGCGTACATCATACAGGTCAATTTTGCTGGGAGTCTTACGAGCATCCATCCAGGGAGACGCTTTAGGGAGCGAAGGAGAGGAGAAAAGTGTTGATTACACATTTGTCACACAAGGGCATGAACTAAACCACTAATTGCTATTTTATTTACTAAACATCTTCCTCTATGATGCACTGCAGGGTCACCTTAGCAGTAACCACAACAGGCAGATATCTGGGTAATATTAGATGTTATAATTCACATAACATTACATTCTACCATCATAATTAAAATACCAATTAATTCTTGGAAGTAACCAACAGAGATCCTGGCTGAATTTAATTGACTTGACAATCTAGAAACAATTTGTTTTATTGGTTTGCCATTGGAGAAAACTGGCACTATGAAAGCAAGCATGAGATATGACTGCTCTTCATGCATGCTGAGTGTTTTAAAAAAGAACAACAGAAAAGTCAAAGCCAGTGATTATCCCTGAATATTGCATATAAACCTCTACGGTGAAGCCACACGAGAAATCTCATGAATAGAAAACACTAGGCGGCTTACACAAATATGATAGAAGGTTTGTATAATGCCCCTCCATGAATCACTACCTTATCGTGGTGGAGGGGTTTGAGTACCCGAGTGATTCTAGGAGCTATGTTGTCGGGGGCTTTATGCCACCCAAGGCAAACAGGTTCTAGGTGACGGGCCATGCCTTCACCCGTGAGGCCTGGCCGGGCCTAGTTCGAAGAAGCCACACGGGAACTCCCCCCCGCAGACCCACCACCTGCAGGGGCAAGCATAAAGATCCGGTGCATTGCGATTTGGGCTGTGGTCGAGGGCGGGTCTCTGGGCGACTTGGTCGTTGGCGGCCAAATCTGGTTCTTGGGACATGGAATGTCACTTCTCTGGTGGGGAAGGAACCCAAGCTTGTAGAAGAGGCGGAGACATTCCGACTAGATATTGTCGGACTCACCTCAACCCACAGTTTGGGCTCTGGAACCGAATTCCTTGAGAGGGGCTGGACCTTGTTCTTCTCTGGAGTTGCTGCAGGGAAGAGGCGGGGAGCTGGTGTGGGCTTATTATTAGCCCCCCGGCTTGGTGCCTCTGTGTTGGAGTCATCCCCAGTGAACGAGAGGGTTATTTCCCTACGCCTTAGGGCTGGGAAAAAGGTCCTGACTGTGGTTTGTGCGTACGCGCCAAACGGCAGTTCAGAGTACCCAGCCTTTTTGGAGTCTATCAGAGGGGTTCTGGAGAGCACCCCAGCTGGTGACTCCATAGTTCTACTGGGAGACTTCAACGCCCATGTGGGCAATGACAGTCTGATTTGGAGGGGTGTGGTTGGGAGGAACGGCCTCCCTGACCTGAACCCGTGTGGTGTGTTGTTGCTGGACTTCTGTGCGAATCACAGTTTGTACATAACAAACACCATGTTTGAACATAAGGATGTCCATAAGTGCACTTGGCACCAGGACACCCTAGGTCGCAGGTCTATGATCAACGGATCGGTGCAGCATCTGCAGTAATGCGGTCGCTGTACCGGACCGGCGTGGTGAAGAGAGAGCTGAGCCGGAAGGCAAAGCTCTCTGTTTACCGATCGATCTACGTTCCCACCCTCACCTGTGGTCATGAGTTATGGATCATGACCGAAAGAACAAGATTGCGGATACAAGCGGCGGAAATGAGTTTCCTTCGTAGGGTGGCTGGACTCACCCTAAGAGATAGGGTAAGGGACTCGGCCATCCGGGAGGAGCTCAGAGTAGAGCCGCTGCTCCTTCACATCAAGAGGAGCCAGTTGAGGTGGCTCGGGCATCTTGTCCAGGTGCCTCCCGCGCGCCTCCCTGGTGACGTGTTTCGGGCATGCCCAGCCGGGAGAAGGCTGGGCCAGGAAGACCTAGGACACCCTGGAGGGACTATGTCTCACAGCTGGCCTGGGAAGGCCTTGGTGTCCTCCCGGTGGAGCTGGAAGAGGTCGCCGAAGACCGGGAAGTCTGGACTTCCCTACTGAAACTGCTGCCCCCGCAACCCGGACCCGGATAAGCGAAAGAAAATGGAATGGAATGGTTTGTATAATGCAATCTTATGAAATATAGCAAGGAGTTCTGGTTTTCTGGTATGATTTTACGCAGTTATGTGCAAATAATGCAAAAGTCTTGACAGTATCCACTGTATTATTGTATCTAAGGACAGATTATAACTATAACAATTGTAATAGTGATACAGATTAGTGCACATTCAATTAAAAAAAAACAAAGAAATATGCAGTATAGCTATATAGCTATAATATATATATATATAGCTATAATCTGCCCTAATGTTCAGTGTAAACTGGATCATGATCATCAGGAAACATCGTGATGCAGTGGCATTTCAAACAAGAGGAATCTGAGAGAGTAACAGCGTCAGTGGAATGGGGCGCACCGTTTCAGAACTTTAAAAAAAGTGATCAAATATCAACGCACACTTTTCCATTTTTAGTGAGTATGTTTCTACATTTTCACTAATTTTAGATGTATCTAAGCTTAGCAAAATCTTTTTAATTTAAAGGATGCCATTATGTTGGAATTTATTTGCTGTAATTACGAACAGTTTAACAATATTTAAGGTAATGCGGACATTAATGCCATCAAAATATTAGGTATATTATAACTATTTTAGCTGCATAGTGGCTGAGTGGTTAGCACATTGGCCACACAGTCAGGAGATCTGGAAGACCAGGGTTCAAATCTCCGTTGGACATCTCTGTTTGGAGTTTGCATGTTCTCCCCGTGGTTGTGTGGGTTTTCTGCGGGTACTCCGGTTTCCTCCCACATTCCAAAAACATGCATGTTAGGTTTATTGCCGACTCTAAATTGTTCATTAGAGTGTGAATGTAAGTGTGAATGCTTGTCTGCCCTGCGATTGATTGGCGACCAGTTCAGGGTGTACCCCTCCTCTTTCTCAAAGTCAGCTGGGATAGGCTCATAAATATTTTACGAGGAAATAATGTGTGCTATTTCAAAGCACAACAAAAAAGGAAAGAGTAAGTTTATGCACATGGACCTGACACAAGCCACACTCTTAATAAGGCTGTGCATGGTAAATAAATGTTTCTATCGATCACATACTTGACACTGAAAAACTGTTGTTTTTTTGTATAAAAAAATGTCCAAAGACAATCCAGAAACGGATCACTAAGGACATATTTCTGTGTCTTGTAAACTTAAACCCAATTGAATTATTTAATTGTCATGTTTATTTCTAACATATGCATTCATGTGTGCCGCCTCTGTGCCAGCTCTCCAAAACGTGTGTACGCCAAGAACAAAGGTGGCATATGGGTGCGCACATTCTGACATAAATTGTGTTTTTATTAGGGCTTTCAAACTTAAATGTTTAATGACGCTTTAAACGGAAGTGTCCCTTAACGGCACAATTTCTTTTGAGGCATGGTTAACGTGGGCATGTCCTGTTTGAGTGTCGGCCCACACAATAGTTTGAGGCACTGCAGCGTTGGCAGTTTTGTGTGACTCTAGAAGCGGAAGCAAATATTGAGCAAAAATGGGCAGAAAATGGTATTTTGAGTAGCAAGATTAGCTTCAAAGCCCTAGAAAATGGCAAGAGCCATCATGTTATTTGTGTTGCTGTGACTTGAGTTGTCACGAAGTACGTCGCCTCTGAGAGAAGAGAGACGTTACTGGCACACTACAGGTATTGTTTTGTAACTTATACAGTGCCCCAACTAACAAGTGTTTTTAGATGCGAGCCGTCTCTCCTTTTGCTTTGATCTGCTAGCTAAAATTTAGGTTAGGAGCTGCTAGCTACCGGGAGAGCTGATGGATATTTGGG
Organism: Oostethus manadensis; assembly: GCA_024372805.1. NCBI lineage: Eukaryota > Metazoa > Chordata > Actinopteri > Syngnathiformes > Syngnathidae > Oostethus > Oostethus manadensis. Next base: position 2,348,265 of record QODF01000002.1, on the reverse strand, counting down.
ACTCTAGCTAATGCTATGCCATTGACACTAGCATTATAGGTATCATATGTACATTATAGTGATTTAATTTATTTCCAAAAAATCCGATTTAGAATGGATTGTTCAAAACTGATAGGAACGACATCAAATTTAAAGCACTAAATAAATACAGAACCGCCATCGACCTGGAGTTCATTTTACAGACCGGTTGTGTACCACAAATACAATGAACCCTCGTTTATCGCGGTAGATAGGTTCCAGAACTGGCCGCAATAGCTGAAATCCGCGAAGTAGGGACACCATATTTACAGTATTTATTTTACAGGTATTCAGTATTCAGACTTTTAAAACCCTCCCTTTACATAGTACTGTTAACAAACCACCCTTTACAGTAATGTACAGATATCTACAATACGTACATACAGTACACAGGCACCTTCCGGAAAATCTGCTATATATTTTCTCTTATAATATACATACGTACTGTAATAGAAAAAAAACCCAAAGTCGTGAATCCGTAATAGTCGAACCGCGAAGTAGCGAGGGTTCACTGTATACACATTTGTACTCAATAAGCACTCAATAAGGTAATCAGATCTTATATTTGTGCATTCCCACGTAGTTTCAACATTTGGGAGCAAATATGAGGTGTAAGAGAAAGGGTAAATATATAGTATAGTATAGTATATAATAAGCAGAGATAAGCCGAAAGGAAAAGAAGAAGAAGTATATTATATAGTATCTGTGCAGCATTTGAGAACAAAGAAGGTGCGTTCAAGGATCGTCAAACAGTGGGACCAATCACCACTCGGATTAAAGATTAAAAAACTGGGGGCTTTCTAAGTGTATATTATTTCTGAATAAAATAGCCCAAATTTCCAATATTTATATCAATTTAAATAAAATTTTATGTAATCAAAGTGGCTGCATATCAAATCCTTTAACACAAAGAGATTTACATGCCTCCTTTTTACAGATAAACACTTATTTTAGACTTGGACTTTATTGATCTACAAGTGAAATTGCTTGGTTACAGTGGCTCAATTGTAGAAGAAAAAGACAAACACTCTTAAATATAAAAAATACAATGCAATATGACTAAAACAATATTATTTTATAAATCATATTATTTGACATGTACAAAGTATAATATAATAACATAACATTAATAAAAAGAATATCAGAAGAACAATATTTGCATATTTACAAATAGTGTGTAAAAATATGGCAACTACAAGTGAAGTACCTGTGATTAAAAGTGATTAATTGTGAGTTAACTATGAACAAATTGTGATTATTCAAGATCAAATATTTTAATCGATTGACAGCCCTAGTTTTTACAAATATCATACTTTGTGTGGAAAACGGCATATGCAACTTTTCAGCCCCATTTTGTGTGTACGCAAGCTTTATAAGTGAGGCCCCTGAGCTGTATAATCAATACAGTATACCAGAGGTGTAGACTGACATACTGTATATACTGACATACGACAATTTTGATGGCTTTGGAATCAAATTGACAATATCAAAGACTTGCAACTGGACTTGGAACAAGACTGTTACGTAAAATGTCTCCCTATTCAAAGTATTCAAGTAACGTGATATGTAATTTCCAGCAACACGACATATTTTTCCTGTCAGTCTGCATCACTGAACATCCAATCAGGTTTAAGAAAAAAATAAATAAAAAGCTACTTACAGTCCAGTGCAATTTGAATGTTTTTCTTCTTGACAAATTTGTAAACTGATGTGACTTACACACAAAATATTTATGTCTGAAAAATATGTATTATTAGAGGTATCACTGGCCCCACTAAGTCACTGTAGGGTTTTTTTGGAACCAGAATTCTAACGGCATGTACAGTTCTTGCTGAACATGTCAAAAAGTGTCCTGGTTACAGTTTGCTGACTGCACCCTTTCAATGTTTCCCAGGTGTGTGCATGTTTTGTATTTCATTCCTTACCTGGGTAGTAGCGAGCCAGACCAGTAGCACTTCCAAACACTTGCCAGAGAAGAGTGGGATCATCCTCTCTGTTTCTTTTGAACACATCCTCCAGCGCCTCCGTCCAATTTAGCTCATTCAGCACAATGGTGGCTACAATGCCATGCAGACAAACACAAGCAAAACCTAACATGTAACTGAAAGACTTGCACAAAGGTAAACACATTTGTATTGTGAGTTTGCAATAATGAACCTGTTCATTTACCTTGAAACACCTGATAACCTGTGTATGTATGTGTGATTGATAGTGTGTGTTGTGAGAGGCAACAGGAATTATGAATGCAATGACACAGCACCTCGACAGCACAGGGAGCCACCTTAGACTCACAATGATGGATGGGAACGCAGCACTCACTGCCCCTCAACTGGATCAGACTCTTACTCCTCACGTCCCTTCCTTTCCTTTCCTCCTTATTTCTTATTATTGCATTGCATCGTTCACAATATACACCACTCTTCATTAGATATAATGCATAATGATACGCAATGTAAGAAGTAGAACCAAAAATTTGCTTTAAAATAAGTTTTGCACTGTAAGTAACCAAAATATAACAACTTTATTGTCTCACAACATTGTATACCACCCATGGTTGAAGCCAATCTAATTCTGTTCAGAGCGCTGAAGTTGTTGTATTTTTTAATTGGTCTGTGCTCTTAAAGTGAACTTCTGTGGAAGTGCATTCATTTTAACCTTCCATATGTGCCTGGCTAAGTGTGAAATAGATCGGTCTCCAGTATTGATTTTGACGTGCTCATTGATGTTCGAAGACTTCTCATTTGCATGCATGCCTGTAGAGGGATGGGCTTAATTAAGCCTCAGCATAGCAAGGACATTTTTATTGTTTTTAGATGAAAAATTATGTGTATGTATGTGTTTGTTCACATTATACATTTGACTCATTAAGCACTGCAATCTTAATAGGAAAAAGAGGAGATAAAATATCACCATAGAATAGATGGTACATAAATTAAAAAATCAGGCTACAGTGGAATTTAGCTAAAGAATAAAATAGCTTTGAGAGAAAAAAAAACAAGAAATAGATGTTGAAGCTAAACTCCTCGTGTTAGACACAGCATTCTCAAGTCAGCGATGATGCCAATGACACTAATGTATTCTCCGGCAGAAGTCTGCATCACTTTGAATGTGCACTCGCTGATGAATTAATAGTGCAACTGAATGTAATAACCTGAAGTCTCTGGCTTTCTATTCCTGTTTACTGCTACTGTGATTGTACAGCACGGCAAACTCGAACAATCATTAATGTATTGATGTCAATAAAAATTGGCCAGATTTTATGATAATGCTTTTTTATATTGTATATTCTTATCCCAGTCTTTATATTGTGTCATTGAAACGTCAGAGCCTTTACTACTGAAAACAGTCCCTGCCAAGGGAAACATGGGAATTATTCTAGCCATTTGTAAATGTTACACTCTTCATTCCTGCTTCTTCCCTCATTTAACAAAACAGGTGTGGCCATTGTGAACTGTCTGTCATCTATTTCCAGGCCTATAGCAGCCGTCACATGCTTCTGCCTGCCTGTGCAAGGTGATTTCATAAACCTTGCCTTCCACTTTACCCAGAAAATCCAATTTTCCCCCAGCTGAGAAAAGGCTATTCCTGGAACATTTATGGGGTGGAGATCAAATTGGGGGAGGTTGAAGTCTCAACAGCGCATGGATGTCGTCTTTTTTTTCCAAGCATGGAAAAATACATTCTCTGCCTAAGGTGGCTGCTCTGTGCAAAATATGTGACATGTGCAAACTTTTGAGTTTCTTTCTTTCTTCTGTTTTCAGCACATGCACCCCACCTTTAGCCTCATCTTCTGACCTTAAAGAAGAGTCTCCACAGAGAAAGACGAAAATGCTGTATGGGCCATTGCTAAAGAAAAATTCACATACTTTCAAAATAGCCCCTCCATTAATTCATGGATTTTCCATTATGAGGACTTAATTTATGGGAGCCAGACAGCAAGAGGTCCCTATGACATGAGAAAGTAAACAGACATTGTCCCCACAGAGCAGAGGTTTGACGATTAGGTGTCCAAGCCATTACATGGCGGACCAATCGTATGGAACATTAGTCCCAATATACACATTATAGGCGTTATCCCTCTTGGGCTCCAAATTACACCTTTTTAAATTGAAAAAAATGATTGAACTCAACCACAAGCTACAATATGCTGTGGTTTAAAAAAACAAACTAAACAAATAAGTGTCCAAAGTTAATTAAAATAATTATTATAATAGGTTAAAATAAAGACATTACATAATGGCAAGTAAGGAACTGAGAATAAATATACAAATACTGGAGTAAAAATTTTGATGGAACATTACAACTATCCATCCATCCATCTTCTTCCGCTTATCCGAGGTTGGGTCGCGAGGGCAGCAGCCTAAGCAGGGAAGCCCAGACGTTCCTCTCCTCGGCCACTTCGTCCAGCTCTTCCCGGCGGAGGCATCCTAACCAGATGCCCGAGCCACCTTATCTGGCTCCTCTCAATGCGGAGGAGCAGCGGTTCTACCCAGAGTCTCTCCCGGATGACAGTGCTTCTCACCCCATCTTTAAGGGAAAGCCCAGCCACCCTGCGGAGAAAACTCATTTCGGCCGCTTGTACCCGCGATCTTTTCCTTTCTATCACTACCCAAAGCTCATGACAATAGGTGAGGGTAGGAACGTAGATCGACCGGTAAATTGAGAGCTTTGCCTTTCGGCTCAGCTCTCTCTTCACCACGACAGACCATTGTAGAGTCCGCATCACTGCAGACGCTGCACCAATCCGCCTGTCCATCTCACGTTCCATCCTTCCATTACTCGTGAACAGGACCCCGAGGTATTTAAACTCCTCCACTTGAGGCAGGACCTCATCCTCGACCCGGAGATGGCACTCCACCCTTTCCTGGGCGAGAACTATGGACTCAGACTTGGAGGTGCTGATTCTCATCCCAGCCGCTTCATCACTCAGCTGCGAACCGATCCGATGAGAGTTGAAGGTCACTGCTCGATGAAGCTAGCAGGACCACATCATCTGCAAAAAGCAGAGACCGAATTCTGTGGCCACCAAACTGAAACCCCTCAACGCCCTGGCTACGCCTAGAAATTCTGTCCATGAAAGTAATGAACAGAATCGGTGACAAAGGGCAGCACTGGCGGAGTCCAACTCTCACTGGAAACGGGTCCGACTTATTGCCGGCAATGCAAACCAAACTCTGACACCGGTCATACAGGGAATGAACCGCGTGGATTAGGTGGTCCGATACCCCATATTCGCAGAGCACTCCTCACAGTATTCCCCGAGGAACACGGTCGAATGCCTTCTCCAAGTCCACAAAACACATGTAAACTGGGTGGGAAAACTCCCATGCATCCTCAAGGACACTGCCGAGAGCATAGAGCTGGTCCACAGTTCCCCGACCAGGACGAAAACGACACTGCTCCTCTTGAATCCGAGATGCGACTATCCAGTGGATCCTCCTCTCCAGAACCCCTGAATAGACGTTGCCAGGAAGACTGAGGAGTGTGATCCAACGATAGTTAGAACACACCCTCCGGTCCCCCTTCTTGAAAAGCGGGACCACCACCCCGTTCTTCCAGTCCAGGGGCACCGACCCCGATGTCCACGCAATGCAGCCGAGTCGTGTCAACCAAGACACGCCCACAGCATCCAGGGCCTCAAGGAACTCCGGGCTGATCTCATCCACCACTGGGGCCTTGCCACCAAGGAGCTTTTTTGACCACCTCGGTAACCTCAGCCCCAGAGATAGGAGAACCCGCCTCGGAGTCCCCGGGCACTGCTTCCATGTTGGAAGACGTGTCGGTGGGATTGAGGAGGTCTTCAAAGTATTCCCTCCACTGGTCCACAACATCTGTCGAGGTCAGCAGCACATCGTCCCCACCATACACGGTGTTGACTGTGCACTCCATCCTACTTCTGAGACGGCACATGGTGGACCAGAATCTCTTTGAAGCCATCCGGAAGTCACATGGCCTCTTCGAACTCCTCCCATGTACGAGTTTTTGCTTCAGTGACTGCCAGAGCTGCAGACCGCTTGGCCTGCCGGTACCGGTCAGCTTTCTCCAGGGTCCCATGGGCCAAAACTGCCTAATAGGACTCTTTCTTCAGCTTGACGGCATCCCTCACCGCTGGTGTCCACCAACCGACCACCTTACAGCCACAGCTCCGATCGGCCGCATCGACAGTGGAGGAACGAAACATCGCCCACTCGGACTCAATGTCCGCTGCCTCCTTTGGAACATGGTCAAAGCTCTCCCGCAGGTGGGAGTTGAAACTCCTTCTGTTAGAGGAGTCTGCCAGACGTTCCCATCAGACCCTCACAATGTGTTTGGGTCTGCCAGGTCTGACCGGCATCCTCCCCCACCATCGGAACCAACTCACCACCAGGTGGTGATCGGTTGACAGCTCCGCCCCTCTCTTTACCCAAGTGTCCAAAACATGTGGCCGCAAGTCTGACGACACAACCACAAAGTCAATCATCGAACTGCGGCCCGGGGTCTCCTGGTGCCGAGTGCACATGTGGACACCCTTATGCTTGAACATGGTGTTCGTTATAAACAATCCGTGACGAGCACAGAAGTCCAATAACAGGACACCGCTCGAGTTAAGATCAGGGGGGCTGTTTCTTTCCAATCACACCTCTCCAGTTCTCACTGTCGCAGCCAACATGAGCGTTGAAGTCACCCAGTAGAACAAGGGAATCCCTCGAGGGAGCACTCTCTGGTACTTCCTCTAAGGACTCCAAAAAGGGTGGGTATTCTGAACTGCTGTTTGGTGCATAAGCACAAACAACCGTCAGGACCCGTCACCCCACCCGAAGGCTTAGGGAAACGCCGCCACTCAGCTCACTTAGCACCCGACACCTAGGCCCCTCCTACGAGTGGTGAGGTTATGGGAGGGGGACCCACGTTACCTTTTCAGGCTGTGCCCGACCGGGTCCCATGGGTGCAGGCCCGCCCACTAGACGCTCGCCATTGTGCCCCACCTCCAGGTCTGGCTCCAGAGAGGGACTCTGGTGACCCGCGTCCCAGCGAGGGAAAACGAAGTCCAATGTTTTTAATCATCATCAGGGTCTTTTGAGCCACTCTGCCTTGTCCCTCCCCTAGGACCTGTTTGACATGGGTGACCCTACCATGATTAATCATTTATCCAATTAATCAACTTGAATACTTTTTATTGGGCCGCAGCACATGGTTGAAATACAATTAAAGAAAACCTAGCAAAAATGGGGAAAACAGAGCTAAACACACTATGTAAAGAGAAAATGCTTTAATGTTAACACTTTTCAGTATGCGGCCCGCGGTGGAAAAAGTCTGGACACTCCAACTGTTGATCAACTGTTGCATCAAATCAAGATGGCGTCATTTCCAACATATGCCCAGTTCCTTGGTGTTTTTGACAGCAAGCACATTTGCTTCTTCCAGTCCCCCATTCCAGTCCCCCTATTTTATAACTGGCTCTCCAAGCAGCTCGACATTGACCTTGAAGTTGTATGCTTACTTCGCTGCCTCAGCAATGCCACCTTTTTGTGTTGGTGAACTTTATTATGACGACATATGTGGTGTGGTTATTCCTGCCAGACATTGGAATGCATGTATCAATGTTGTTGACATCCACATCTATCTCCTTTATTAAAGGTTGTTCACCTGTTGCTCTGTTGAAGAATAGGGCTTGTGTGTAATAAGGACTGTTCAAATCTTCAATCTTAAACATCATTTGTAATATAATGCCATACTTTTCATCATTCCGCTCTTTTAAAACATATTTTTCTTCCAGACCATAAATTTGTTTACAAAGTGATGCGTTCTTCTTCAGATTTTTAACGTGTTTCATGTCATCATGTTGTTGTTTGTAGCTCCTTGCTATTCACAGAGCTGTCCTCTCTCATGTCCAGGGGTCGCCAACCCGTGGCTACGGAGCCGCCTGCGGCTCTTCAGCCTCCTTGTTGCAACTCCCTTTGCTAAGCGCAGTGATTTTTTTTTTAACACCGAAGTAGGGGAAATGTGCATTTTCGAAAACAAAATGAAATGTTGGACTGGTCGCCAAGTCCCTAAATGCATCTAGACTGTCTTCTGACTGCTGATTGGATGAGCAAGGAGGGAGAGGTAGGCTAGTGTATCAGTGAGGCTCACTGAGTAGGAGAGAAAAAAAGGCGCAGGAGTTTTGAGTTGAATCTGAAACAAGTTACGGGTGCAGTTGACTGCGGAGTTTAGCGGTAGTAGACTGACTGTGCACTCAGAGCTCAGAACAATATGTGCTTTCACTTTTATGTCTGCAAATACCCAGGCGGGTCATGGGTATAACGCCGCTGGATTGCTAGCGTGGTAAAGTTGAACATTGGCTATTTGGCTACGTAGCTACAGCGGAAGTCCTCCCTCACCGTGCCCGGACTGTTCTCTCAGTACGGAAAAATTCTCTGGTAAGGCAAGCTTGCATGGGAAGTGCCGCTTTAAACGCTGGCTGTTTTTCAAGGGACCGTCAATAAATTACTATTTTGGTGAAGAAAAATGGAAATACAAGTAAAATCTCCCAACAACGTCAAGAAAATTCTTTACATTTTTCTGTAGTCATTTTGAGAAAATAAAGTTTGGAAAGTCTCCAGATTTAGCGAGAAAATCGCCAAGTTAGCAACACTGGGCTGTATATGAGATTGGAAGGCATTCACAGTTAGAGAATACATGTAATAATTGTCCATAAAAATATCAGACCATCTATTCACCCAATTAAAAAATAAACAGGAAATTATTCAAAAAAATAAAAAATCTCTCTTTGCAAAGATAGTTAAGAACAGGATCAAAAGAATGGTTATTGATGACAATTCATTGCAGAAATAACCGGTATTGACCAAACAACACTGATATGCATATATATGAACTGATTGGCTTTTTTATCTCTATAAGTTGGTTACATGTTTATATTTTACACAAATCAGTTCAGTGTTTAAATTAATGGTATTAATAGTAGCCCTACAAGAGTAGTCACACTTTGTTGAATTTTGTTTGTCGAACAGGTAACATTACAAAAGATTAACATTTTTAAACGTTTATGAGTTCTGAGTTCCCGGACATTTTGTTTTACTGGAAGATGAGACAAAATGGATCTTTTGATGGAAAAGGTTGCCGACCCCTGCTCATGTCATTATTCTCCTTGCAAACTTTAGGGCTCTCCTTCCTCAACATTACTATTATCTCCCATAACTTACAGTACCTGGTTCCTGGCTCTCTTTCAAGTCCTCCTTTGTGCCCATTACAAACATTAGTAGTCAACACATATTAGCTAATAAAATGTTTTTATTTTTTTAATGTATTAGTTCCTGTGGTGTCAGCAAAAACATATATAAATTGATATGTGGTCGAGAATAGTGCCACAACAATACAAAACTTCAAGATTACAAGTGTTTTGTATTTTACAAGTTACAAAATCCTCAAAATCATCTGGCAGATCAGATATTATTTGCCGACGGGCCATGTTTTGTTGATCACTCATTAAGTGATACCACAGTACTAACACTTAAAAACGTGCTGTATGGGTTATTGCGAAATATGTCATTCTTATTCTCATTGAGAATAGAGATATCTATAATATGAATAAAATAGTAAATGGTTTCAATGAATTTTTTGGGCCAGATTTGGCACCTAATATTCCGGAGTCCAGTTGTAATAAATTGTAGTCGTTGATAGCGATCAACTCACACACAATGTTTCTCTCTGGAGTAAGTGAGGCAGAAGTAAAAGATATTGTTAATAAATGTAAAAACGAAACATCTAGTGACTGTTTCGATATTGGTATGATGATAGTTAAAAGAGTAATAAGAAGTATCTTCAAACCCTTAACGTACATATGCAATTTATCATTACAGACTGGGACATTTCCAAAACATTAGAGTAGGGCAGACAACTGGAGGCTCGGCTGCAGGAGATCATCCAGCTTCTTGCAGTAGACCTCCAAAATCGTGTCTCTTTTAATGCACAGTATAGGACACATGCAATACCATCCCTAGATCAGGACAGACAAGTGGAGACTCGGTTGCAGGAGATCGTCCATCTCCTAGCAACTGACCTCCGAAATCTTGTATTTTTAATGCACAGTATAGGACATTTGGCCAGGAGTGTTTGTGGAACTGTGGCCAGAGAGGGACTACGCTCGAGCAACACCAAGTCCTTGGCTTCTCTTCATGCAGGACACATGCTATCCAAACTAATTATTATTACCATCAACACTGATTACTATTATATTTTTTGATAAAATATCTCTTGTATGCAAAACATTGTATGTGTGTATGTATATATATGTATGCATGGGTCTGTGTACATATACTGTACATTTACTGTATAGTAAACCCAGGAATTGTCTTTAATACATGTTATGTTGATATGTGATGATGGTATAATAATGAGTAATGTCACAAGCTGTACAAGGTATAACACATTAATAATAGTGTATATTGTACATGTGTTTGTTTCTTGTTACTGTATTACTGCATATTGCATTAACATATCAGCCTTTAGTATTACGGATAAGGGGGTGGGAATAAATAAGCTTGTTTTCTTCCCACTCCTTTTTGAGCCAAATTGTTCCTGTTTATAGGTGAATGTTCATTATGTTCTGTCCTGTGTATTTTGTGTGGCTCGAAATAAAAAAAACAAAAACAAAAATTGGATAGGGTTTCACTTATGGTCCCCAAGACAATGAAAAAAATCAGACCCCATTCAGTGATAAATACCAGGAGTGTGTGACACACACACAGACACACACACACTAATACTTTCATCTCATAAAGATTATTTTCAGTCTTGGAAGGATTCCAGCAGCTCTGAAATTCATTACTTGAAAGTAATACACAACATCTTTGAGAATGTGAGGAATTGTGGCACCCAGCCCAGAATCTAACTAGAGATTTGTCACAGGAATGGCAAAAGAAACAAAACAAAAACAAAGTCACACTGGGTTCAAATGCAAGCTAACAAACAAGCGCTGAACTTTTACAAACGAAAAGTCTGAGGATTCTCGTCTCCGTCTTTCAGCTTTCCTATGTCTAAGATCTTAAGGTGAAGTTTGTTAACCTTGGGGCCAGACAGGTCCTCAGCAGGACTTTAACCCTGCTGAGGAAGTCACTTTTTTGGTTGGACTGTCCCTGTCCTGTGAGTGCTGACATATCACATCACAGAAAGATGATTAATGAATGCTTTAAGCCAGTCAGATCTCACCCACCAGGAGAAATGAGCTTCCTGAGGCTGCAACCCTCCAACAACTTTGCATTTCTGCACACTGACACTCAAGTGAAAAGATTGTGAACGTTGCAAAGTGCAAATATCACCACATGATGTTTCAATGATGATCACTGAATGTGTTTTCAGGGGGAATGCAGTCTGTGTGATAAACAGTACTTATGTTTCAGGGCTTGAAGTCCAGATAAGTTTTTTGTTTTGGTAAAATTGACATGTGTTTTGTGTGACCTTGTTATACCAAAAAACGTATAACAGATTGGAGGGTGGATCTACTTCATAGTGGAGAGAACTAAGAGAATGAAATAAATAACTCAACACTCTCAGAGCCAATGAGCCATTAAACATTTAAACAGCCAAGATATTCCTTATAACTAAAAAATGACCACTATATATTCTATATTAGCTTGAGGATTACTCAATGTGCTATTTGATATCACATTTATAATCTCTTTGAATGACAATGAATGTAGAGTACAGAGAATGTACTGAAGCCAGTCAGTATGAAAGCCAGGAATAATAGTTTTTAATTTTTTAAAGCAGTGGATTGTTTAACTCATTCTTATGGAAAAAAAACTACATAATGTTTATTTTATCCCATTTTTTATTATTAGGAAATTAACATTACATTATTAAATTATAGCATTTACTGTATATTAGGACGTATTTTCTATTCTATTTTAATAAAATAACTTATGGAGTTGATAAAGGTTGTTGAGGCAAAGTACACTTTTTTCTTTTAAAATGGGTATATTTTAACTGTAAATGACAAGGAAGTGGCAAAAAACTGCAAGTGATGTTAAGGATGTGCATTAAGGTGTTTGCATAGATTTTTACTTTCTGAAATGCATTTAAAACTTATTTAAAGGGATGTCAGACAATATCGTCCCACCGATATTATCGACCTGATATTGGCATGAATACTCTTTCTTTTTTTGCTGTGCTTTGAAATAACACACATTATTTCCTCATAAATTATCCATCCATCCAATTGCTATACCGCTTATTCTCATTAGGGCCGCGGGTATGCTGGAGCCTATGCCATCTGACTTTGGGCGCGAGGTGGGGTACGCACCGGACTGGTCGCTAGTCAATCGCAGGGCAGACAAACAAGCATTCACACTCACAGTCGTACTGTAATGGAAAATTTAGAGTCGCCAATTAACCTAACATGCGTGTTTTGGAATGTGGGAGGAAATCGGAGTACCCGGAGAAAACCCATGCACACACAGAAAAAACATGCAAACTCCACACAGAGATGCCCAACAGAAAGTCGAACCCTGATCTCCTAACTGACTGTGAGGATCAACACACACACACACACATAAAATAATTTACAGACATGGATTCTATTTTTTTGTCACCGCCTGTTCTCAAACTGATGTCTGTTCTGGTCCAAACACGCAAAGTGATGGAATAGCACACATCATAAAACAATTCTCTTGGTATTTGTGTGCAATCACATTCAATGGTTGCTCTCAATTCAATGACTGTTGCAGGTCTCATTGCGTAGACTTTTACGTATCCCCATTAGACATATTTGGTAAATCTCATTAAGGAAGGATCTAACATCATGATAGTAGTGTAGGGGTGCCTTCCTTGAGAGCTTGCCAAACAGGTGGATTGGACAGAGGGGTTTTGTTGAATACCCCCAATGTTCACCAGACCTCACATCACTAGAATTCTTTTTATGGGGATACCTAAAAGACAAAGTCTACGGAAGGAGACCTGCAACAGTCATTGAATTGAGAGCAACAGATGAATGTGAATCCACGCAACTACCAAGAGAATTGTTTTGTGTTGATGCTATTCCATTGCTTCGCGTTGACAGCAGTGTCTGGACCCGAACGGACATCGGTTTGACAACAGTCGGTAAAAAAACAATAGAATGATATTTGTGAATTGTTTTACATGTTGAAAACTAAACAAATTATAATAAACACCTAGTTTACAATTATTTAAAGTGTGTATGTGGAATCAGCAGCACCAAATTTTTAGAATACCACCAAATCAAATCTATAATAGGAAAAAAATACACGCCCAATCAATTGAACCTGCAAATGCCAACCAAGGTGGCAGAATTCTGTAACCTCTGCGCCCCAAAGTTATTATCAAAAATATATAGGCTTAACAATAAAGCAGAAGATTTAATACACCTACCGACTGCAAAATGGGAAACAGACCTACTCAGTAATTTGGATCAAAACACATGGATACAAATATGTTCAAATACATTTAAAATGACGAAAAACTTCAATCTACAGCTGATTCAGTTCAAAATTCTTCATAGGACTCATTATACAGGACAAAGGATGTTCAAGATGGGTCTCACAAAGTCAAATATTTGCTCACAGTGCACAAATAACTCTGTTGATAACTATATACATGCTGTGTGGTATTGTGCTCCTGTCCAAAGGTTTTGGCTTCAGGTATGTGAGGAGCTGTCCACTTGGTCCAGATGTAATATTCCAGCACACCCCACATTGTGTTTACTTGGCCATTTAGGTGGCATCAATATCGATAATAACACCTCACGTATGGTCCTTACTGCGTTATGCATCGCAAAGAAAACTATTCTCATGAATTGGAAAACAAAAGCCAATCTAAGTATGAACCAATTTAGGAACCTTTTATTAGATCATATCTCTTGTGAGACAATGTCTAGCTCTTTAAACAATCAATTTCATTCTCATTCACTCTGGTCCCCGGTGATTAGCTCTTTCACTTCACTCTGAGAGTTGGGCGGCTGGCGGAGGTGCCGGGGGTATACGGGCCGCTGGGGGTCCCTTGGGGAGGGGGGCTGGGCTACGCTGCTCTGCGGGGGACCGGTGTTTATCTCTGTGAGGCTGGGGTAGGTCTGGTGCCGAGACGACCGGTTGGTGGAGGGGCGGGGGACCGTGGGTTGGGGCCTGGGTCGTGGCCGTCGGGCCCCGGGCCGGTTGGCTGGGCTGGCTGGGTGTGGGTAGGGCGGCACTCCTGGGCCCTGGGTTCCGGGGGCTGCCTCTGCCTAGGAGTGGGGGCGTATCTGACCCCCGGGGGCATCTGGGTTGGCCTGGACTCGCTGCTGTGGGGGTGGATGGGTGCGCGTCCCAGTGCCGGATTGGTGCCTGGGAGGACCAGGGTTGGGGGAGTGTACAGGGGGTTGGGCGGGTGTGGGTGTGTGTGCGCGAGTGCAGGTGTGTGTCAGTGTGTTTGTGTGTATGTTGGGTGCAGGGGATTGAACATGGGTGTGGGCACAGGGGGCAGTGGGGAGGTGTGTGATTGTGCCTGGATGGTTGCTGCCTCTTCGAGTGGTGGGGTGTGTTGCCCGGGTTCCTCTCTGATACGGGGTGGGGATGGCGGTGGCGGTGTTCGGGGGTGTGGGCCGCCGGGGTCTCCTGCAGTGGCGCGCATGGTGGCTAGTGTGTAACATCTGGGTGAGGCTGCTCCCGGGCTGCGGTCGCTGAACGTCCGGGGCCTCGCCTCGCCTCGCGCCGGCCCCTGCCCCGCGGTGGGTCCCGGGAAACAGGGGTGCCTACTGCCCAATGGCTCGTCCTCTGGGAGGGAAAAAAAATATATATAATTTCCCTCCTAGTCTTACTATCCCTCGCGCCCTCGCCCCCTCACTCCCTGCAAACAAGCACATAGGATCTTGGGGAGTGTGCGTGCTCCATGGGGGTGTGCCGGGGGGGGGGTCACAAACATGACCTCCTTCTGTCATGCCCTGGGGGCCGCAAACTCCCCAGTTTTAATTACACTTATTCACTATACATAGACTCACAGACACCTCACATTCATTTTTGGGGGGCGGGACTTGTGTCGCAGGGTGGGCAGAGCTACTTAGCCGTGCTCAGCCGGCGGAGTGGTTCTGCCCATGGTGTCGCGCAGTTTCGGCTCCTCAATTTTAATTGCCTACACACACACATCTTACACTTCATAACACTTTTAGTTGGGTGGGGAGGCGGGGATTAGAGGGTCCTGTTACACCCCTGTTTTTTTTTGGACGCTCCGTGGGGCTGGGGGCGGGGGGGGGGGGTGATTGTTTTGGCTCCGGGTGTCGGTCGGCAGCGGTGATGGGAGGAGTGCCTGCGTGCATGCGGCGCTCTGTGGATTTCCCGGCGGCCGGGTATGGTGGTATGGCCCCGTGTCTCGGGGGAGCTCGCGGTGATGCTGCTCGCTACATTGGGGGGTGGCACATCCAGGTGCATATGTGAAAATGTAGGTGTGTAAGTGTATGTGGTGGCATGTGTGAGTATAGGAACAGGGTTTGGTGTGGGTACTGGGGCTGGGGTGGACGGGTCACGGGGGCTGAGAGGGGGGAGTAGACCCATGGGCCCTCTATGGGCGCCTGCCTCTGGCGTTGGGGAAGGCGATGGCCCGCGGCAGTTGTGTCTGGGGTGGCCTGGAGCTCCCGGGGTGTTGGGTATGGCCCCTGCTTTGGGGGGTTGGGTGGCTTCTGGGCCCGGGGGCTCGGGAGTGGTTGTCCTGCTTGCCCGAAGCTGGCCGGCCTCCGGCGGGTGTTCCGGCGGTTGGCGCCCGGGCCCCTCCTGTGGCCCCTGCTCGGCTGCCGGGCGGCGTCGGGCCGGGTCTCCCTTCCACGTCTTCGGAGGGGACTCGCGGTTGCCTCTTGGGGTGGCGGGGTCGGGCCTTCCCCTCTGTGGGGAGCCTGCTGGGGGGCCGTGCTCCGGCGTCTTCCTGGTCGGGCCCTCGCTTTTGGAGGGAGTGTGGTTTGGGATGCATGGCGGTGTTCACCACGGGCATCTCCTCGTTCTCTGTTTCGCTCTGATGCGGTTATCCTGTCACTGCAGAGTAATGTAGATTTAATGTAGATTTGTTGCACGTGTCATTTGGATGGTCATTGTTCAAGAGGTTCTGTTTCTTTTCTCGTTGTTTTTCTTGTATGTTTATCATTATTAGTAAATATGTATGTATGTATGTGTGTATACATATATATGCACACTGTATGTGTGTGTATGTATGTATGTACTGCATGGATAGGTGTATGAGCACAGTATGTGTATGTATGCGTGTACGAATATGTGCATGTATACATGTATATATATATGTGTGTGTGTGTATATATATGCGTGTGTATATGTATATATATATGTATATGAAGGTATGTACATGAAATTAGTATTATCATTATTATTATTATTTTTTTTTTTTTCCGTCTTTCCCCTGTATTTTTGCTCATTTAGCTCTGTGTCGGTTCTGGTTGTTGCGGAAATCTTGATTATTACGGTTGTTTATAATATGGTTGAAATATGTTTGTGAGGTTCTTCTGCACCCTTTCTTATATCCCCCACCCCCCACCCGTCCCCTTTTCAGGTCAGGTCCAGCATCGAAATGTGGCGCAACAAAATTCATAATAAATGCAGTCAAATGTCAAGGGAGACTCATTTGGATTATGAAATCTCCCTTGGCAAAGAAATTTTGCTCAGCATTTGAAGGCAGCTTGACTCCCATTCAGCTGTTATGATGCTGGACAAGACACAAAAAAAAAAAAAAAGTGTGTATACATTTTTGGGACACCCTGGATATACATATATACACATTGTATATATACATTGTAATGAGAAATAGAAACAGAAAATAGAAAACAAAAATAGAAACAGTAAAATAGTTTTGTAGACAATTTCTGCAAATAGGAAATAAATCTTATAAACGTTTCAAAAATTGGTAAGGATATGAATCAGTTTGGGCTTAACTGCAGGCTTGATCAAAGCAAATGAATTAATAATAGAGTAATAGTGGAAGTAAATAATAGCGTTTTATAGTTTATAGTGTTATACAGTAAGTAAATAATGTTAATCAGTGTAGTTTGCATCATATAACCCTATAACCAAGTCCCAGCAATAATAAACATAATACAACTAAAAATAACATTATTTTCTTTGCACAATATTTTGATCCAGCTCTTGTATTAAAACTCGTTAAATCATCTCTATCACTTTTTTTGACAAATCCATTAAGCCAAAGGCAAATTTGGCTCCTGTGCAAATTGCAGACAACATCTTCTAATGGAGACTTATGTGTCAGCTGTATCCATGGTTACCATGGTGTGTGCATGCACTCACAGCCATCATAGATGTCGGTGGGAATGTGCACAGCCGTGTGACTGTGGTCTGTCAGACGCTTAAATGACGGGTCCTCCTTAAAGTCCGGGCGGATTCGATATTTCCGTCCCTCTGTGTCGTTTGCATCCAGCTTAGGAAGAAAAGAAAAACAAAATATTGAAGCCTGCTGAAAAGCAAGTAATAAAAATCCTAATAATCCTTTGCTATTGTCTCTTTAGCGGTGATTATAGATACCTGTACTTGATATTGTGCATTTTGTATCACTCTATCTTGGAGTATTGCATTAATAGCATGAGCATGGGTGTGACTATACATGAAGAAACACGCAATGAGATGTGGGGGGATGGCATGCAGGATGGAGAGGGAAGTAAAGAAAAGAAAAGAAAAGAAAGAGGGGGGACAGCATGTGTGAACACTTGCTTTCTAATAAAGCAACTGTGCAGCCTGCTCATCTATCTCATCTGTCAATTAAAGGAGAAACATGGCAGAAACCTCTTCACCTGCAAAAAAGAGGGTGAGGGGAAGTGAATTAGAGGCGGTGGCGACAGCAAAAAAGGAAGACAAGAGCCTTGGAGGAGAGGAAGAGCACAAGATGCAAAAGATGAAAAGCAAAGATGCACAACACAGGAGTGCAAAAGGTGAAGACAAAGAAGGAAGATTGAGGATGTGAAACGGAGGACAAGAAACAACCTAGCTCACATCTGAATTGCTTCAATGACAGCAAAGCTAATGTGGACAAAAGTCTTGGGAAACACCTTTTCATCAATTGAAATATCAAGCAGGGGTAAGACCCCTGAATCTTAATTCTTTATTTAAACTAAAACAAATAAAACACTTCTGTGGCCAACATTACCAAATATTTGTATATATTGTAACTGTGATGCTCCACGGTGCTTTGACCATCGGCGAGATACCATGATCTTGGTACTGTTACCATCTATCTCGACAACAATGGCTGTTTGTTGACTTATTTTCAGTGGATATTAACACAGTGGCGGCTGCTGGTCATTCAAGGAGGCGAAGCTTTTTTTTCCAACCTACCTCATTTATGTGTTTATTTATTTATATGTAAATTCTACTGTCCATCTGTAGTGTTTTTTAACAAAGACAAAGGAGACATACATTTTCAGAATCAGAATCAGAAAAACGTTATTGCCATTGTAAGTGAACAATTCACGAACTAGGAACTTTCTTTGGCGACTCAGTGCAAAGTACCTCAAGCTGTTCCCAAAGACTTCTGGAAAACCTCTAGTCAATTGTATGAAGCTCGCTAATAAAAAATTACATTGTTGCCTTGCAATCCATTTTATTTTTGATTTGATTTTATTAATTCTATTTTTATTTGTTTTTACATGTTATTCAACAGTGCTGAAATTGTCTTTGTACTTGTCTGACCGTTAAAAATCTGACTTTAAACATTTCCTGCACAGTTAGGAAATGTTTTATAATACAATAGTTTTGAAATTTAAAAGGGAGTGTTTTCAACTTAGGGTTTCCACAGTGAAATTGCAAAGTGGAGCATAGACAAAATAAATAGTTCCTGTTGTTGTAGTGACAGTGTGTCCTAGTACTTTTGTCCATATGTTGTAGGAAGAACAAAAACAAGCACTCACGTTGTCCTTTGAATTGTAGTACGCAATTTCATCATCCTGCAAAAAAGCACATTACTAAACAAAAATATCACTATAATGTGACAAGAACAAGCGCTATATTAGGACTTATACTCCATTAGTTAGTTTAACGCTACACAGAGACACGAGGGGGCTCTGAAATAGGACCCTTAATGTGTCATAATGTGCAATATTTACTGATGGAGCTGCAATCACTGTGAGCGGCATGCTTTAAGCAGCCCTAATAAAGCAGTTGAAATGATGAAATAGATCAAAACAGATGTGCATGACTTGTTTGCGTGTGCATCTCTTGAGGTCATATTTGTATGCAGAAAAATAAACCATGCAAACCAAAAACCTCCCACGGTACAGGTCTCCACATCCTTACCTCAAATTCGTCTTTCCACAGATGCTCCATCTGGAAGTTCTCTGCAGCTGTAGCTAGTTTCTGGGGGAAATAAAGATGACAGGGATTTGAACTGGGAAATACACAGTGACTCACACAGTCACAGGTCGGTCTAATTATTGGAAATGTTCACAAAAAGTAGGTATGTAAGCAGCAGACCAGACACAGATACATTATTACGATCCCTCCCTCACGGAGCTTGAACTGCCAGGCTATCAAGGTCTTACAGCACTGTGAGGCAAAAGGCCACGTCGCACAGCATAATAATGTCAGAGCGAAAAGGTTTTACAACGTGTGTGTGAGTGTGTGTGCTTTGCAGCATATGAAACGGCACATTACTGAATAAAGTCAAAGTCAAGGGAATTACTGACTGAGAGGTCGTCAGTCAAAAAGGATCCTTCTTAATAAAAGATAGGCGTAACAGTAAGTTAATGTCACCTCATGAAAACTATGGATTACACTTTAATGCTTTTTTTAAAAACAAGAAATCAACCCAAGAGTGAACAGAAAACGACAAACAATCGCCAACCCACATTTTATTAAGGGTTGGTGTATGGGCCAATAAATGATTAATTCAGTGTTGGTGCAGATCAGGACAAAGGTGACATATAGCAATGCCTTTCCACTTTGTGCCATTACAGTCTACTTTCATTATGACCAAGTGGGACAATGAACCACTAAGTGAAAAAATGGCTTTTGTGTGGCAGTTGATCCCATTAACACCCACTAGAGCAGATGTACATGTTTAGCATTTTTTTAGCATTGCTTGGCCTTGGTCTGCCCTGTACTGAGTACTATTCTACTTTTAAGGGGTTTTTGTTGGTGCTCAAGAATAAAAATGTGCTACTTTGGACTTAAATCACCACAAAACGGCTGGACTAGCTAAAGTTAAATTGACACATGGTCCTTGTTTGTACCTCAGCAGCCTCAGTTTTAAATTTGTACGCATTTATTTGGAGGGGTTTGATGGCCACAGTAGATGCGTTCAGAAAGTCAATTAAACTGCAATAGTCTAATTTCAGACACTGTTTCTCCTTCAAACTTTCAGTGTGATCAACTCTGTGGGATTTATTTTGAGTTATCTGACCCAAAAAAGCCAGGGGAATTAGGAAGGACCCCTCCAATTCCGGACAAAAACATTAAAGACTAGAAACACCAGGCTCAGGTGCAGCTTTTACACCCAAGCTGTGAAATGCACCCCCTGCCCACATCCACAGTACTATCAATAGCCCAGGGGGCTGAATATGGCCCACCTCCACATTTGACTCGGCCCCCTGAACAATACCATACGCATTATGATTTTCCGTTATCCACTGTCAGGCGATATTTGCTTCTTATAGTCATCATTTTTGGGGTTAGGAAAGCCCAAGTTATCGCTCCCCTCACATGGCAAAACTCAACGGATGTCTTGTGTGACGCTTGTTGCAATGATTTGTGTTGTGGCTGTTTGGTATTGTAAGTTGCATTTGTTAAAGTTCTTTAAAAAAACTTACAGACAGATACTGATGCAAAAATAAACTCCTGTGTTTTTTGGGTCACTCTGTATAATCGAGTACTTGATACACATAAAAAATGAAATACTTTTCCCTTTCCTTCTGGTTTGTCTTTCCACTAAAATGTCCGTCTCAAGCTTCAGCTTCAATGCCTCAACTAGAGTATTTATGGTATGAGATGAGGTCCCTTGCAAGAAACTAAGAAATGAGGCTACAAGAGATGCCGTATCTGCAAAACAGGTAGTAACAAAGTTTGAATCTTGTGAATCTTTTTTTAATTTCGACTCTTTTCCACTAGAGAAGTTTAATATTGCCATATTTTATATCTATATGTTTGTTTGGTTTTTTTTGGTTTCTTTTCAGGTAAAGGCCAGTAGTGAGGAAGTACTACAGGAGTACCACGCAACAGAAACCCTGACAAATACCACTAGAAGACAAATGGTTAACATACGATTGGCTCACAATCAATAGTGTATGTGTGTTTTGTGTCCTTAATATTTAGGACTGTATGGCAATTGCATACATTTAGATTACTAATATTGTATTTCTTATTAGGCACCTTACCACCAAAGCCATCTGAGAGGAGTAAGCTCTTGGAATAGTAACACTGTTTCCTTTCCTCAAGGAGTCATATGCCAAGAAAGGATACGTAACAGTCATTCATATTTTTTGCATATCACACTTTGTGCAACATTGAAATACCAATGTTATGCATACTGTGTGCATAATATTTACATTGGAATTCTTGCAGATTTAATTTTAGTTTGACGACACATGTATTATTATTATTTTTTTTATATCTTGTGCAAGCACCACAAGATATATTTCTTGGTGTCTGAAACTGTCCAAAAAAAATATTTGTTGTGGATGTCCACTGCTACCAAATGGCCCTATGGATGTTTCAGTGTGAGGCTCAAATCTCCAAAGGTCTGTTAATGTAGAAAAGCAGCTCGGGCATGCCAAGAGGCCATGTAAGGTTGATAGTGTGTAATACAAAACCTAGTAATTGCACTTAATTGTTGTGAAATGGATGAAGATATGTCAGTAATTTGTCAAAAACGCAATATCCATCTGTCTATCCATTTTCCATGCCGCTCATTCTCATTAGGGTCACGGGTATGCCGGTGCCTATCCCAGCTGACTGCGGTAGGGATACGTTTTATAATACATTTTGTTGTTGACAAACTATTCATTGAAAGTTTTTATGACATCATCTTGTATTTAGAGTTTTGCAAACTGAGGGAAGGTGTATAACAAAAAAAGTATGAGCTGAAGTTTTATAAACCTTTTTATATTCAAAGCTCATGTAATCACGTTTCAGATGAGAGATTGTACATCATATCCTCATTCGCAATGTTTTAATGTCCTGTAATAGGAAAAATAAAGTAAATTCAACACTGGCCTGAGTATCCCTAGATTTTTGTGAACACTACTCATCTATTTTATACATTTAAAATAAATCATTAATAAGCCCAAAATGTGCATTGTTAACACCATCTACAACATAGGCACTGTTAGGAATGTGAGTGTCTCACTCCAAAATGAAAAATGATTATGTATTGATTTTTGAAACTAGAAAATAATAACAGCTAAATGCTCATTTGTTAGATGTATCCACTGAGTGATGAAAGAGCGTATATAGCCTTCTGAAGAGAAAAAGTAGTTTCATCACATCTGGTGCCATTCTTAAACTGGTATTAATAATAATTATATATGTTCTTCAAATTGTAATACTGTATTTTAAATATAAACACACACATACATACTGTATGTATCCTGTAATAAAATGCATTACTATTATTTTCGTCATTTTAAACTGAAGGAGGATGAACTAAAATTTAATGTTTTATGTCAATTGGGACAAATTCTTACTATGGAGTTCAGTAATTAGTTATGTGATATATATTAGCATAAACTAGCTAAATAGAATATATAAACTGCTACTGCACCCAATTAATCAGTCAATATTAGACAAAAACAATAACATTTAGGAATTATTTTAAGAACATTTCTCTACATAAAAAAATAGGTAATACCAGGGCTGTCAATTGATCAATACAGCTGATCTCAACTAATCACACATTGTCTATAGTTAACTCGTAATTAATCACATCTAATCACTGGTACTTTACTTGTATTTGGCATATTTTTTACACACTATTCGTAAACACGCAAATATTATCTGATATTCGCTTTCTTTTTTATATTATTTTTATTTTATTAAATCACACTTATATAATAAAATCTAATATGACATTATACAGTATATTATTTTATTCATGTTGCATTTTTTAATTTAAGTGTGTTTGTCTTTTTAAGAAGGGGGACCAGAGTTCAAATATCGTGGGATCACACTCCTCAGCCATCCCGGTAAGGTCTATTCAGGGGTTCTGGAGAGGAGGATCCGCTGGATAGTCAAATCTCGGATTCGGGAGGAGCAGTGTGGTTTTGTTCCTGGTTGGGGAACAGTGGACCAGCTCTATACTCTCTGCAGGTTTTTGAGGGTGCACGGGAGTTTGACCAACCGGTCTATATGTGTTTTGTGGACTTGGAGAAGGCCTTTGACCGTGTTCCTCGAGGAATACTGTGGGGAGTACTATTGGGTATCTATACTCTATTGAGTACTATTGGGAGAATGTGTGGTATCGGACCACCTAATTAAGGCGGTTTGTTCCCTGTATAAGGCGGTTCGTTCCCTGAGTTTAAGTACCTCGTGGTCTTGTTTACGAGTGAGCGAAGGATGGAACGTGAGATGGACAGGTGGATTGGTGCGGCGTCCACAGTGATGCGGACTCTGCAACTTTCCAAAAAGAAAAAAGAGAGAAAAAAAAGAGCTGGGGGGGGTTTGAGGGTGTATCAGGGCACGCCCGACCGTTAGGAGGCCTTGGGGAACACCCAGGACACATTGAAGAGACTATGTCTCTCAACTGGCCTGGGAACGCCTCAGGATCCGCCAGGAGGAGCTAGACAAAATGGCCGGGGGGAAGTCTGGCCTTCCCTGCTTAGGCTGCTGCCCACGAGACCTAACCTCGAATAAGCGGAAGAAAATGGATTAATGGATGGATGGATTTTGGATGCCTTAGCCTGAATATATTTTGTTACTAATCAAGGCACATCTTTTTTCCGCCTCCTTGGAGTTGTTAATAAAGACTTGTGCATCCACCTCGGCCTTAAGTCTCTTCATCCGCCAAGCCCACCTTACCAGGACAATTTCTCCAAATCCAAGTATCATAAGATCTTATAGTACAGTATGTTAATAAGATATTAAGTACAGTATCTGAAATTCTTATAAAAATTTCACCAGGGCTTCAATGTGCGTGCTGGTAATTTATGAAACAACTCATCTGAGGAAGGTGGAACTTGATAACTGTATAAAATCTCAGTCATTCCTTGTCATTAATAATTAACTGCAAAGACAAATTAAAAATATACGCCCCAGGTTTGATAGCATTATGAACAACATTTTTTTTTTAATTTGCCTCTTAAATTGTCACACAAGCATGAGACCAATGACTTTGACTAATGACTTTTAGTGCTCCTGATTTCCAAATCCAGTTTTGAAATGCATGAGCATTGGCTAAAGCTGATCGGGATGCCATGCGCGTTTTACTGCCTGTCCAACTTGTATTATACTCCATTGGTGCATGGTGTAAAAAAATGGCCACCTTATTGTGATTGTACTATAGTGTATACGTGCACATGCATATAAAAATCTGTACAATTGCTTGCCTCAGTGGATAGCAGACGGACACGCTTGTTAAAAATTCATGACAAGACTTCAACAGGGAGGGCTGCACTCCCTTCTGGGAGATATTGGGGAGGAAGGGTGTCTGTCTGTGGATGTGTGTGGCAAAATATGCCTAATTACCAGATCCTTCGCTTTATATCCCTTTGTCAAACACATATACACAGATCCTGAATTTGATTTAAAATTGAGAGTGATGGTTTTATCTTTTTAGTCTATATAAGCGCATATATATGTAAGTATATATATAAATGTGATTAATCACACTTTGTCCATAGTTAACTCATAATTAATCCCATTTATCTGCAGATTTATTCAATACATCGATGTATCGATTTATATTTGTAAGATTCAACTATATCAATCTAATGATCGTTTGAAAGGTAATTAATCGATTTAAACGATACTAGAAAATAAAGCAATGGATTTAAGCACGCCAGGTTTTGAATGTGTCCTTTTTTTTTTAGCTATTTTAATGATAAAGACGTTAAACGTTACCCTTGTAACAGTTTGATTAGTAAATTAACATGCCTGTCGACTAGGCCACACGGATGACATCATGTGACACTGATTCTGCGCGCTCTGGTAGAAGAGTCCGTGTGGACATCAATAAAAAATTTGTTGTTGATAAAAAACAAATTTTCATGTATTTTACGGGGTGTATTTTACGACGGCGTATTAGGGCCACATAAATACTTAAGATTTCAACATTAAAAGTTGTAATTTTACGAGAATTTTACGAGTCGTAACATTACAAGATCACAAGTTGTTATTTTACCTTTGACGCAGGCCAAAGGTCACACAAGTCCCCTGTGTTTATAGCTGTTTCTGGCAATGCTCATTGAAATTGAGTATTAAAATCATGAGATTTCGAGAAAAAAGTCGTACATTTACGACAATAACATCGTACATGTTTGAGAAAAAGCTTGTAATATTATGACAGCAAAGTCATAACATTATTTTATAGGCATTGCCTGAGACCGCTATGAAGCGGGGAGCCGTACGTGGTGTGTACAACTGCTCTGTTTTGTTTTTTATTATAAATAAAAGCTTGTCTGAAGCCAGAGGAAAGTTTCCTTCCTCCTGAAGAACTATGCTATAATTTCTCTGACATGTATGACACAATGCCACGTAAAATGATTATTAATAATTTTACGAGGAAAAATAGCGTGTTTATCAAACACCTCCTCGGGGCTTCGGATCCAATATCGTGCTTGAATTGAATCGGCAAACACGAATCGTGATACGAGTCGAATCGTTGTTAAAACAAATTGTTACCCCTAGTAAATATGCAAAAATTGTTTATCTAATTCTCTTAAGTACTTATATTATTTTTGTTTCATTCTCATACATTGTGGTTTTATGATACAATGTAATATAATGTTATATGTTATTTTATTTATTTTGCATTGTATTTTTATTTAAAAGTGTTTTCTCTTTTCTCTTACAACTGACCTACTATAACCAAGCAATTTCCCTTGTAGTTCAATACAGTCTGTCTAAGACATAACAATATTGGAAATACTAACTATTCTTTTATTCAAAAAAAATATACAGTTAGAAATCCCACCGTTTTTTAAAAGGTTTTCATGTTGAATGCGAGCAAAAATTTGTCCCAATGTTTGATGGTCCTGGAACACTATTGCAGTCTTCAATACAGCATTACACAAGCCACCATGTGTCCTCTTCATCAACAGCATTCATCTTTGCACTCTTCCTGTTAGACTTCACGGAATAAGTGAATTTCTCTCCCCGTAGCTGGTGCTTCTACCTCAGCACTTTTCAAAACTGTCAGATTTAAATCCCAGTCTCATCCTCCCCATTAAGGCTGTAGTTGAGAAGTGGCTCTTTTCAGGTCTCCAGTGGTCATCCACAGTTGACGGAGTAGACTCATTAGAGTGTGGAGCTGAGCCATCTACAGCACGATCACTGAGAAAAAGACTAATGAGCAGTAAGATCAAGATCGTTACTGCAAGCAGTGAGTTAGGGATGCCCATTAACTCAATTGTTGCTGTGCTGAAATGTGTTTTTATTATTATTTTCTTCCAAATGAGATTGTGGAAATCAATTTGTGCAAATGACAACTTCAAATAACTTTGTATTGACTTGCTACTTTAAAATGGTTTTCTTTACGGTCATGGTATTGTCAAAAATTGCGGGATTAATGAATCCTCATGTATTGATAGGATAAAACTAATTCAGCAGCCGTGCACACAAAAAGTGAGTTTTGATGTTGACTTGTTTTCCCAAATCAGTGGAAAATAAAATATGCGGCACATATATTTTTTGAGTTGTTTCTTCTGGTCCAAATTAAGCTTTATATACCAATACGGACATTATATCAGTCTGTAAAAACAGCTGGACAGTGCTGAGAAAGAGCATTCTCAGGGGCATCATTCTCAGTTGGGAAGCCAATACTTCTCGATTTTCTGTCGCTTTTTTCAGTTCCGTCAGGGGCACACTAAAACGTTCCCAGGTCAGCGGTGAGACATGATCCCTCCAGCATGTCCTGGGTCTACTGTTGTGCCGCCAGGAGACATTCGGACTAGGTACCTGAGCCACCTCAGCTGGGTGCTCTCTGAAGGGTCCTCTCTCTCTCTGAAGGAGCAGCGGCTCTAATCTCTCGGAAGACCGACCTACTCAATTTATGTTTTAGGGTGAGTCGATCCACCCAATGAAGAAAGTGTAATTCTTCCGTATATTGTTGTAACACATTACTGCTAATACAACAGTGTGTTCCAAACACTGCTTTTATGCAGATAGAGGAGGTAGTAAGAACTCGAGAAAATTGAAATTGCAAAATAATTGGAAAATAATTGGAAATTAGTTATTAGTTATCCATTATTTTTTTGGAACTGCCAAAACTTGATCAACCTCCATTTCTGCAGAACAATTTTACATTTGTGGTACCTGGAAAAGGCCTTTTTGTATAATTCTGAAATATACAGTATTTTTCAGTTTTAGATAACCTTATCTTTTTTAACTAATGGCAGTTCACCACATGCCTTTGAACCATTACAAACTACTCATGGGGGTATTGTAAAACTTTTTACATGTACAAAGGCTGCAAGAATGTAGGAATAATAAAAATTGGAGCTGATGAGGGTACACATCTAACCACCCCAAAATAAAAACAAAAACAAAAATATTGCGCCAAACTAACAATTCAATTACAGTCGTCCCTTGTTTATCTGGGTTAATTGTTGCCTGACCAGACCCTGGTAAGTGAATTCCCGTAAAGTAGAACTCAATGTTTCATCCATCCATTTTCTACGCCGCTTATCCTCATTATGGTCCCAGGTGTTAATAAATGAAATATTGTTGTAGTTAAATATGTCTATCCATCCATCTATCTTCTACCGCTTGTATAAGTTTGGGCTGTGGGGGCCACAATCCAAGCAGGGAAGCCTAGACT
Organism: Oostethus manadensis; assembly: GCA_024372805.1. Lineage (NCBI taxonomy): Eukaryota > Metazoa > Chordata > Actinopteri > Syngnathiformes > Syngnathidae > Oostethus > Oostethus manadensis. The sequence continues at coordinate 2,320,314 of QODF01000002.1, read as the reverse complement.
TTCAGCTCCCCGGCTACTTCATCCAACTTCACCCAGTGGATCCAAAGGCCAGTTGAGAGACATAGTCACTCCAACGTGTCCTGAGTATTACCCGAGGCCTACTCCCTGTTGTATATGCCCTGAACACCTCCCCAGGGAGGCATTATTACCAGATGCCCGAGTTACCTCATCTGGCTCCTCTCATTCAGAAGAAAAGCGGTTCTATTCTAAGTTTCTCCCCAATGACAGTGTTTCTCATCTTATCTCTAAGCCCTAACCCCTATTCTCCCAGCCACCCTAATGTTTAAATTTTTTTTTTTCTTTTTTTTTTTGTTTTTTTTTTTTTCTTTTTTTTTTTTTCCTAATTTTTTTTTCTTTGGTTATGGTTTGTATTTAAATTTTTCTTTTAATTTTTTATTTTTTTTTTTGTTTTTTTTTTTTTTTTTCTATGTTCTTTTTTTTTGTTTTTTTTTTTTTTTTTTTTTATCTATTCTTCTTTTTATTTTTTTTTTTTTTCTTATTTATTAATTTCTTTTATTAAATTTATTTATTAAATTTGTTTTTAAATGTTTTTTTCCTTGTTTTTTCCTATCCTTTTTTGTAATTTTTTTCTTCTTTTTTCTTGTATTTTTTTTTAATTTTTTTTTGTTTTTTTTGGTAAAAACATTTGAATTAGGTAGTCCAGTACCCCATACCTCCAGAGTATTCCCCAGAGGATTCCTCATGGTCGAATGCCTGCTCTAAGTCCACAAAACATTTGTTAACTGGTTGGGCATAACTCCCATGCACCCTCAGGGACCCTGCCGAGAATGTATTTTTGGTCTACAGTTCCACGACCAGGAAAAAAAACACAATGCTCCTCCTGAATCAACAATCAAGTTTCAACTATCCGGCAGAGCCTCTTCTCTAGAAACCCTGAAAAGACCTTATCAAGAAGACTGAGAAGTGTGATATCAAAATAGTTTGAACACACCCTCTGCTCACACTCCGGTCTGCCAATCCCAAGGCAATGCTCCCGATGTCCACAGAGTCGGTGCAAAGTCGTTTCAACCAAGACACTCCCTACAGCATCCAGGGCCAATTCATCACCAGGAGGTGATGTCTGTCCAAGTCCGACGATTTGATCACAAAATCAATCATCAAACAGGGTGTCCTGATGCTAAGTGCACATGTGGACACCCTTTTGCTTGAACATGCGGTTTGTTATATTATGGACGATCTATGACGAGCAGAGAAGTTCAGAAACAAAGCACCACTTGGGTTCAGATCAGGGGTACCGTTCCTCCTAATTACACATTTGCTGGTCTCAATGTCGCTGCCACTATCATTGTGTCATACTTGTCAGAGGGAAAATATAGCATGGTTCTTTCAGGTAGGAGAGAAACTAATGGGACAGAAAACAGATTAGCAAGGATTAGCACTGAGGTGGGCAAAGTACGGCCCGGTGGCCACATCCGGCCCACCAGGCGTTTAAATGTGGCCCGCCAGATGCTTCGAAAGGGTTAAACTTTTAACATACAAGCTGGCAACATGACTTGCAAGTAGTCAAGAGTCAATCAGACAATATTTTGATGGTGTAGGGAGCTTTTCACACCTCTACTACCTCTACCCACGGTGCCAAAAAAACAGAAGTCAACCCATATGTGAAACACAACAATAGAACAATGACAACAAACCTACACAATTCACTGTCTGGGTAGTAAACAAAGAGGGATGTTTTATTGTGCATAGTTCATATTGTCATATGTATATTCTGAGTGTCTTGTTCGGTAAAAAAAAAACAAAAAAACAGGAAAATTAAATTTCGTTTAAAGTGCTCCAAAAAACAACTGCCACAAGAACATATAGCCAATTGTCTGATAATACAGTAAGTAGTCTGGCCCCCCGTCCAATTTTGTTAAATCCTGGGTTAGCATCATCTCACCAGTACTTTCACGTACCATGACGCCCCTGTTTCATAGCTGTGTCAGGCAATGCCAAAGTTACGTCAAGTTACGACTTTTATTCTCATAAAGTTATGACTTTACTCTCATAAAATTACAACTTTTAATCTCGAGAGCTCCTAATACATCTTTGTAGCAACAAAAAAAATGGTATAAAAACTTGTCATTTTTTAGATAAAAAAAAAAAGAATACTTTTAACAGAAAATGCAAAGGGAAGTGTTTCTTCACATACAGTTTTTTCAACAATATATTTTTGAAATCTTTTCAAATTACAAACGTTCAGTTATATATATATAGTACGATGAGCTGTCATTTTCATCTTCCAGTGCTTTTTCCCCCCAGTTGAGCTTGAAGTGTATGAATTCCTTTTCTTCTGGATTGTAGCATTATACATTCCTTATTTTGACTTACTATGAGGGCACAGACCCAAGAAGGTAAATGTTTCTTTAATGGCCAGTTCCCACTGGTCACAGAGCAGTTTACGTGGTCATTTAATATGATTTTTTGCAAAAAATACCTGTGCTGTCAATGGTTAAGAACTGGCATACTCAAGTTTAATTGTTTTGACATTAAAATGCCCAGATCTCTTTAAATTGCTGATATGCTGCATTTGTAATATCCAGCAGGTCTACCATGTTTACCGAGTCTACTGCAGCAGGAATTACCATATTAATGGAGTACATCACTGTGATTGTTCCAGCATTTACACTGAGCTCACACAGGCATAATGGTGCTGGAAAGTAGTCCTGTTGATATATAGTGTAATATAGCACTTAAAATGCATCCTCTTTCTCACATAATCCCCATTACAACAAGTTGATAGTAAAAAAAGGAGGCTATATAGATAGAAAGATGAGATCAGTCCTACTAAAGCTCGGCCTCGTTCTATCGCTCTCTTTTGTGCATGAAAAAAAGTCTCCAAAGCATGAAATCAATGGTCCATTCACAGCACACTGCTTTCTCCCTCAGACAACAAATCAAAACTCGCAAGAGCAGTAATGGTCTAAAAGATCATTTACAAACACATGCATGCACACACTTATATTGCCTCCACCCCACTGTGTCTGACTCTGTCCGCATTTAGGAAGGGTTTAGTCATAATGAGGTCAACAGAAACATTAATTACTAAGACGAGGAGGAAGTTTGGAGGGGTCAACATGAGTAGTCCAAAAAAGGGAAGATGACATTAATTATGGGCTGATTGATTATTGGAAGATACAGTTCAAAGGCAAAAGGCCAAGTGACCATAGACCTCATTAAAATCTGAGAACCAACATCTTTGGTCAGACTGACATCAAAATAGGAAATGTCCATTTTTATTTTATTTTTTATTTTTAGGCCGCACGGTGGCTGAGTGGTTAGCACATTGGCCACACAGTCAGGAGATCTGGAAGACCTGGGTTCAAATCTCTGTTGGGCATCTATGTGTGGAGTTTGCATGTTCTCCCCGTGCGTGCGTGGGTGTTCTTCGGGTACTCCGGTTTCCTCCCACATTCCAAAAACATGCATGTTAGGTTAATTGGCGACTCTAAATTGTCCATAGGTATGAATGTGAGTGTGAATGTTTGTTTGTCTATATGTGCCCTGCGATTGACTGGCGACCAGTCCAGGGTGTACCCCGCCTCTCGCCCAAAGCCAGCTGGGATAGGTTCCAGCATCCCCGTGACCCTAATGAGGATAAGCGGTACAGAAAATGAATGAATGAATGTTTATTTTTATTGTCTATTTAACAATAAATTGTAGGTGTAAGGACTAAATTTCCATTATCGACTATAGTTACATTAATAACTAATTTCTTTTGAACTCCTGTTTTCATGCAACTCTTATGTTAAGCCAAATAGTGATGCAGTCATAGCGGGTGTTTTCATGAAAGTAGCTCAGCTTGCCAAAGCTGATCGCAAACTACTAGAGACTGAATCAACAGCGCTTCTGCTGATGGCAGCCAAGTTGTACACTCCATTTTTCTCCACAATCACAAAATTCAGTGACAGCGTAACTTAAAACACAGAAATTAGAAGGAAAAGCACAATGGGAAATTACTATTAAAAGACAAAAGCTCAGACAGGAGCACAGAAAATGAAAAACTATTGAACCGACCGGAAAGCGATCAAAGCTGACATCAAATCTTTGACAAAGAGATCAGATCATACAAAGACAATGTTGATTTCAAATTACGGTTTGACAAGAGGACTGTGGCAAAAGGCCAGTGAGAAGGCCACGGTGGAGGGAAGGCAATGAAAAGAGAACTGAAGCCCTGTGGGAGAGCCATACAGCTACATGTGGCCTCCTCTCTTGCACTCTCTCTCTATCCGAGGTTGAACTCTCTGATGGGAACAGTCCATCTATAGCTGCATCCTGTTTCTCTTCCCATGTCAGTCTCAGATACATCTAACTTGCTTACACTCTCCCCCTCTGGGAAATTCTACTGGGATAATGTGTCAGCCTTAGCCTTAGTCATTCATGTAATACAGGTGGTCCTCGAATTACGTACGAGTTATGTTCCTAGACTGTGATGTGAGCCAAGATTTGATGCAGGTCGGATCTTATACCTAAATTATACATTCAATAACTACAAACTTATTGTTCTCAATGAGAACAATAAGACCACTACACAGCTGAGTTATTAAGCAGTAAATAAGTTATGGCATTTACATTATGTGTACTGTAGTGTTAAGAGTTCTGTGATTTCTGATCTTCTGTCAACATGCCTTGACCGTGTGTGTGTGTGTGTGTGTGTGTGTGTATGTATGTGTAGAGAGGACAGTTGGGTTTGCTGATGTTGTAGTGGCGTGGTTTTGTTTTTGATAAACAGATTTATAATTGAACACAGAGAAAAAAAGGTGAAGGTGTTTTGAGCGGAGTCTGAAACAAGTTACTGTGCAATAAAACAATGTAATTAACGGGAGCATAGCAATATGTTTTATAACGGGCTGTAGCTATGTGCTCACAGCCCGTGACATGCTAATCGGCAAGATAAGTGTGTCCAGGAGAGGCAAGTTATGTGCAGCGGTAGTTGACTGGTTGTGCACTCACAGCTCAGAACAATATGTGCTTTCACTTATATTTCTGCAAATACACCGTGGTAAAGTTGGACATTGGATATTTGGCTCCGTAGCTACAGTGGTAGTTTTTCTAGAGACCGTCATGAAATTACTATTATGGTGAAAAACGCAAATACTAGAAAAATCGCCCCTTCCCTACGACGTCAAGAAAATTCTTTATATTTGTCTCTAGTCGTTTTGAGAAAATAAAAGTTGGAAAGTCTCCAGTTTTAACAAGAAAATCGCCAAGTTGGCAACACTGGGCTGTACATGAGATAGGAAGCCATTCAAAGCCCTTCACACATTCACAGAGACTCTTCACTGGAAGAGGAGACAAAATGGCTCTTTTGATGGTAAAAGTTGCCGATCCCTGGTCTGAGCGTTTCATATGTGTCTGTAAATGATGTCAATAAGAGTGATCACAGCCTTGTTTTGTTTGAACTGCATTTTTAGGTTTAGGTTAGGTGTTATCACTGCAAATACTGCTGACAGATTTTCTACGAGTGACTCTGGTTCATTTATGGATTGCCTCGATGTTGACAATTCCATGCACTGTTTTAATATTAACCGTGAAACAATACTAGACAGATAGCCGCGGTTAAAATGATATGGTCAACACAGAGGAAAAAGTACCCTAGGACAAATGCGGACATATTATGTTTTAAGAGTTTTTGCCAAAAGACGGAGTGCCTATAGAAACTACCAAACTTGAAGTCCACAGACTTTATCTTAAGGACACTGTGTCCTTCTATAATGAAATGGTAAAGAATGTCAGCTCTAACATATACGTAAACAGGTAACACTTAACAAGAACAATCCCAAAGTTTTCATTCATTTTCTATGCCGCTTATCCTCATTAAGGTCGCGGGTATGCTGGAGCCTATCACAGCTAACTTTGGGCGAGAGGCGGGGTACACCCTGGACTGGTCGCCAGTCAAACGCAGGGCACATATAGACAAACAAACATTCACACTCACATTCATACCTATGGACAATTTAGAGTCACCAATTAACCTAACATGCATGTTTTTGGAATGTGGGAGGAAACCGGAGTACCCGGAGAAAACCCACACACGCACGGGGAGAACATGCAAACTCCACACAGAGATGCCCAACGGAGATTCGAACCCTGAACCTCCTGACTGTGAGGCCAATGTGCTACCCACTCGACCACCCTGCGGCTTTCCCAAAGTGTTGTTTGATACAATTAACTCTCTTGTATCTCCAGCTGTACCGGTTACCACTGTATTTTGTAAAGCTTACATCAATGCCATCCTGAGATTTTTACTGACAAAAATCAAGATGATTAAGGATAAAATCTCGCCCCTTTCATGTCGTACCTCTGCTGTCAGTAAGCCTGCCCCCAGCATGTAGTCCTCATTTAAGGCAGTGACTTGCTGATATTTCAGCCCTGGCATCCAGGATGAAACCCTCTTTGTGCTCATCCAATGTCTTTCAATTCAGGCTTTTTCAAAAAATGTTTGTTTTTATTGCTGCCTGGGTTACTAAAATGGTAAACCTCTCTCTTTCTTCGGGTGTGTTTCCAAATGTTTTTAAACACACTACAGTGGAAACGTTATTAAAAAAGGCAGGGTTAGACCTGACTGACCCCAATAACTTTAGGCCTATTTCCAAGCTCCATATTTTGTGTTAAGTTCCACAGGACAGGACTTTTCAGTTCCTGTCCTCTAATTTTGGAGGGCTGCAGTTCCTGTTTTTGGTGAACTGCAGCCGCTTTGCCCCAGGGTAGTGGAGTACAGCGGGCTCCAATTGCAATCAGTTGGGTTGCAATCAGTCCTTGTTTCCACGGCTTACATTTCCACTAACATTCACTGAGTTTTTTCCCCTTAGTCGCTTTTTGTTGAACCCGGCACTACTGTGAGTACCTGTTTTGTTTAGTAAATATCTATTTTTGCAACAACTCGCCTCTGTGTCTGCATCCTGAGTGTCTACCCAGTCTTCAGCCCAGCTGTACGTAACAGAATGAAACAGCCAAGTTAAATAGGCACCCCTGTTGACCCCCGCAGAGACAGGCCCTGGCAATTTTTTTTCAGGTTGTGGGACCAAGAGGCACTTGGAGGTCTGAAGGACACTCTCAAACAGCTCAAAGCCCGTGTCAAAAATATGAACAAGTCCAATCGACTGCAGCTCACCTTCAGCCCCTTCACCATCCGTCAGGTGTCTCAGGAGACATTTTGAATCCGTCCCTTGAGGGGGAGATCGGGTCGGCTGTCCGGCAGCACAGACAAGACCACGCCAGACCGAGGTCAGTTCACCCCTGCCGCCAACTACTCTTCCACACAGAGCTGAGGTTGGATCACCTCGGGCTGAAGTTCCAGCTCAAAGGCCTCCAGCCGACCCAAGGCCAGCATCCATCTGAGCAGCGCCACCTGCAGCGCCACCCACGGCTCCGCCCACTTCAACTCCGCCTCCCAGGGCTTCGTCCGCTGCAGCTCTGCCTCCCAGGGCTTTGTACGTTGTAGCCGCAGAGTTTTTTTTCCCTCTGTCGATTTTTGTTGAACCCGGCACTACTGTAGGTACCTGTTTTGTTAATCAAATATATTTTATTTTTGCAACAACTTGCCTCTGTCTCTGCATCCCGGGGGTCTACCCAGTCTTCAGCCTAGCTGAACGTAATAGAATGAACAAGCCAAGTTTGAGACAGCCCCTGGTAATTTTTTTTGAATTTCTAACAAGTGTGTTGACATAATTGGATGATTTGCTAGTGCATTAAATATCAACTAGTCATGTCAAAGGGGTGTATTTGTCTTAAAATAAAGCTGAAGCAACAACATAAAGAGCTGAGATTTTTCTAGATGAAAATATGAGGCCTTTCCCAGGGCTACCATAAGTCTAGTTAGAATTCCCCATCTGTGCTGCTCCCTCCTACTCTGTCGTTCTGTCTGACACACACACACACACACGCGCGCACACACACACACGCACACGCACTCTCACCCATACATGCTCACACAAACACAGACACCTTTCGTCTGCTTAATATAATCAGTGCAGAGCGGAGATGGGAGGTTGAGTAACATCTGCTCTGGAGACTTGCAATATCTCTGATCGTATCATAGCCTCGGCTCATTATATTGACGCATGTGCATGGACACACAGGCACACACGTGAAAACACCATGATGTTGCATCTTGCGGTCATTATGGAAACACTGTGACAGCCGGCAACATATTATTAAATATATGGCACACACCTGGGGGCGTAATGACAGAGACACATACACACATTACACAGGAATTGCTCGACACACTTTTCACAAAACAAACGCAAGAAGTGGACTTAATTATTTACAAGGGAAGATGATATCTGTGTAAATAGAACAATTAGGGAATATTGCACACAAGCTGTTATAACTCAAACAAACACATTGTGCATCTTGTTAAAAATGCATAATGGCAATGATGCCAGCTTCATGTGTGCCAGATGTTACTTTAAATAGCAGTAAATTATTATCATTACGTGTAGTAATAAAAATACTATTAGTATTATACATTTAGAGTGGGTACAGAAAGTATTCAACCTTTAAATATTTCGTTCTTTATTACATTGCGATCGTTCTTTTTTTTTTTCTTCATCAATGTACACACGGCACGCAATTTTGACAGAAAAACACTGAATTGTAGACGTTTTTGCAAAAGTGTTAAGTTGGGAAGCCAATGTTACACATTTTATAATATTGGCAAAACATGCATAATGGTTCATATTGATATTGTTTTCACAGCATGATATTGAGTGATGACATCACGTTCCACAGGAAAACATGCGTGCTAGCTCAGTGTGTCCGCTGTTTAGAATTATTTCCATTTTTCGACACGATATGTGCCCTGCGGATGGCTGTTGCAGGGTGCCTCTCTCCCAAAGTCAGCTGGGATAGGTTCCAGCATGCCCAAGTGGCACATAAAATGGATGCATGACTGTACTCTAGATTGCAAATTTTCAATTTGCAACGATTGTAAAGTAAGTAAGGTGTCTTCTTTTAAAACTTAACTAATATTATACAGGAAGAATCAGTAGAACTCACAAGCAGTTAGTATTACTGTAGCAAAATAAGATGGGAGACGTGCTAAATTCTTGCAGTTGTCCTTTGTGGTTTGAATTTTGCAGCTTTACTCTATTACATTTTTAAAAAAATACTGTATATTAATTAATAAATATTGCTGTTTTGTGGATGAATACAACCTATTATTAGTCATAACATACTGTATGCATATTTAAGATAATGTTGCTAAGATATGATAATTGTTTGCCTAAGTGAATCATTTTCCAGCATTAAAATGGCTAAATGAACTAAAATACAAATATAGTGGAACCCGGGGATACAAAAAAAACGGGAAACCAAAATACCTCTTCTCTTTTTTTTTTTCTGTTTCGGCTTACGAAAATTTGTTCACTTTATGAACTTTATTTAGACCACACATAAATGCAAAATACAGTAAAGATGTGGTGATGTTCTGAGTGTCCCTGAATGCATCTCACTGCCAATCGTGACAATGAGGAAGTGTTGTTCTGAGGTTGCCGCTGAACGAACTAGAGATGTGTTTGTGAGCGGGAGATACATATATGGTGTTGGAATGGCATTGCTGTTGATGTGTTCATGTCAGAATAAAAGTATTAAAGAGCGGCAGATTGTGTGACTGTGGGAAGTAACATTGTGCCACCATCTGTCGTCAGAAAGGCGTATGCCAAAAATTCTGCAAAAATGATTAAGACAACATTGTGCATTGTATGAGTAAATAAATTCCTTTTAAGTCAAAGATTTTGAAAAAAACAATTTTGACATTTTTACATGTGTTTCAGTGCGCCAACATTTCTTTAGATTTTCTGTGCATTTACAAACAGACAGGAAAAAATATATTGTATACTGTATTTATTAAAAATTTTGATGGTGAGGCTTTTTTAGGGTTTTTTTATTTTATTTTTTTAAGTTTGCCATCTTTGGTGTTTTTTTATTTTGGTGGGCTGACCAGGATGTGACACAACGATGATGTACAGTATATTTCACTCAACACTGTTCTTCAAAGCATTTTTAGTTAGCACAAGAGTAACACACTTCACCTTCTGCAGAAACATCATGTACAAAAATTGTTTCCCAAAGTGTATTGATTAAAAACAATAGATCAGTAGAGTCCCAAATCATAGCGCATAATATATGCTTTGACAACACCTCGACATGACGGTTCCAAGTATACGAGGAAATATGACTAGCCTTAGTCTCATAGTCCCAATATAGCTTTTCATTTTAACGCAGCGTGCAGAGCCCTTGTGTCTCTTTAAACTATTGCACCATTATGAGGGATCATGTTGGCTCTGTTGAGCCCCGCCTAGGGCATGCTTGGTACAGCGACATAATATTGAATTCCAGCTCTCAAATTTTTCTGTAATCTAGGTCAGTACATGTATGAAATAGAAAATAAAGAAATAATTATTCACGCCAAAAGGTGCTCCCGTGTGGCCCAATTTGGATATTGGTCATGGTACCGTTAAGAAAAAAAATTCTTGGTAATATGTATATATATGCATGTGTCAACACATTCACGGTAAAAAACAAACATCCATGGCAATTCAAACTACAACCATTAAAATGGTCTAAATGTGGTGCATAAGGCCATAAGAAATGTGACTGCCGACTACAGCCCATGGAGTAATACTTAGACTTGCCAGTTAAATCCAGCCTAAGACCTACTCTGAGCATCCAGAGACCATTTGACTTAGAAATGTAAACAGTAAAAAATTAGGGCAGTGTAGGGTAATATAAATTTAAAAATCATATTGCATCACACTCCCCTAGTTGTTTAATATTTCCACTATATCAAAAGTTCACATCTGCTGTGGTTACAGTACAGACATTGTGATTTACTGTACATAACTTTTCAAGAATGCACATAAACCAGCTACACTCATCCTATTTTCTGTTTTGAGGTGTTGATGGCTGAGGTATTACTTTGTGGTGGTATTGCTCACCAGCCCATTTGTCACAGCATACTGTCATCTCACACACACGAGAAGACACTTTCATGCAGACTGTTCAAGCCAAAGCAAACTCTGTGTGGCCTCTGATGTCGAACATCTATCAACGCCCACTTAATGTGTGTGCATAAGCTAATGTCTGTCTACGGACTTTTATCAGCTTGGCTTTTGTCTAAATTTTGCAGCATCAATAATTTAGTTTTTAATTAGGCCTCAGGCCCATTTGGGCACTTTCAATGTGGTCATCTACAGCTTCCACCCTCCTTTTTCTTATGCCCACTCGAGGGTTAGATGTGTATATGAACCCCAAACAGCTCAATACCTTTTTGGTAAAACAAACATGTTCCTTTGCACTCACCAGCTACTGCACTGAGTACACCTGCACATTCATGAGAGCCAATACTAAAGCTGTGCCAAATATGCTGTCTTCACAGAGATAATAATGCACAGATTTGATTGACATTGTCAGTGTTATTATACTGGACTGTTTGGTTATATACTGGACTCTATCATACTGAGAACTGTTTTTACACGTGTGTGTGAGCGTACGCACACACACGCGCGCACACACACACGTCCGTATCAATTAATCAATTGATTACCTTTCAAACGATGTTAGATTGATATATCGTCTGGAATGGCAATTTGGTGAACACAGATCGATTAAGTTAGATCATAGGAATATAAATCGATACATCGATCTAGTGAATGAATCGGTATTCCCCTATGGATTAGTTTTTGATATTTTGTGAAACCTGTTGGGAACTTGCTGTGCTGGCCATTTTTTGTGAAGTTATGTGTGCAAAGGCTGAAAATGGACCTATCTTGCAATGTTGAATATAATTTATTTAAAAAAAATAAATTCAGGAATAATTTATCCACATCCATTTAGAACTTTAAGTTATTTTGAACACAAAAAAACAGACAAACAAACAAACGTCGGCAAAAGCATAACCTCTGCATAAATAACAATAAGCTAATATCTTTTATGGAAATAATTAACTAAATCCACACTCTAAGATAAAAATATGTATATATTAATATTTGTTCATGATGAAAAATAGTGCATTTTGTGGGATTTGTATTATTTTTTCAATAATATAATACTAACAATACGCTACCAGAGTCCTTTCTTAGTGATTTTAGTCATTTCCATTTCATTCTGAGGATTTCAACAAACTGGTGTGGATGGGTTAGGAAGAACACTCATTTCTGGTGTGGATATGGTCCTGATCCAAGAACTTGTTTTGTCAGCTATGTTACCCATAACTCAAATAATGGCTTCTGCTGTAATACATGCCGTGCCTCAAACTATCACTTTAACCAGAAATAAAAGGTTTCATCTAAAAAACAATAATGCCTCCTTTATGGCAGTTAATTGGATGCAGACATGACAGCGATAGAGGAAAGTAGGATTCCTTCCTTCCTTCCACCAAGTAGGATTTCTTCTTTATGAATGAAATATTTTTGTATCTAGAGTGTACAAAACCTGTTAACGACCTTCTAAATAGGTTTTTAGCATTATTATGTCCTTACAGATATTAAATAACATGCCAATAAAATTTTTTACACTCGTGTTACCCAAAATAGTAAAGATAATAATTAAAAATATGACATCTTAGACAAATAAGATTCACACGTTGGAATCGACAGTGGATATCCTCCGGTGGCTATTGTTTTATCAATGTAACGTTAGTGATGTCACGGTATCGTCGCGGCGTGGTGTAACGACCCCGAGGATGCAGAGAGCTGGACGTCAGAAAGTAAGGTTTTCAGGAATCTTTTAATAATAATGCTGTGACGCAGCGGCAGGAACAAAACAACGATACGACAGGAGGAAAAAAGTAACAGGAGACAATGAGCCGACGCCCGAATGGCGCACGCACCTGAACATAAAAAGCAGGGAAAACAGGTGTACGTAATTAACTGAGTGAAGAAAATAAGGAAACGGCCCAGAAACACAAGAAAACCAAAACTGTCACGATGACAAACACACAGATCGTGACAAGTGACACATATTGTCCAGTGAAGAATAGTGTTTGTGGTTTTGTACAGACTCACAAATCACTTTATTAATAAGCAGAAAATACGTATGCAGTGAATAGTCACCCAGGTCACAACATGTCAAATATATTACTCTACATCAGTGGTTGTCAAACTGGGGATGTGCGGGGCTACCACAAACAGTATTCATTATTACCGTATTTTTGGGGGGGAGGTGGGGGCACTGAAAATAATTTTATCTCCTAAAGGGTGGCGATGAAAAAAAAAGTTTGGGAACTACTGCCCAACCTGATTTCTTCTGAATGCCTCATTTTTGTATTTCTGTTCATTTAAGCCAGTGGTTCCCAAACTTTTTTGCTGCACCCCCCTTTTGGAGATACAATTATTTTATGCACCCCCTCCCCCCCCAAAATACGGTAATAATGTAATGTGTTCGTGGTAGAGTGCCACTACAGTATAGCCAAAGAGCATAAAAAATAAAATGCACCTTCCCTACATGCTAGTGTGAGCGTGACCATTGGATGAAGGCTGAAGCATAGATTGTAAATCATTTGATAGTGCGCTCTCTCCTAACAGTATGCAGCCAAGTGCTCATTAATAATGCATGTCACACTCTTCCCACACACTTATTTATGGAAGCATGAGTAGACATGCATAGCCACACGCACAGGTGGCTGGTTAAACCGCTGCCTTTGTCAAGCTCGTCCATCATGCATGGCGTTTGAGATCAGCGACAGACAGAAGGGTGAAAGTTGGACTTTGCTTGACAGCTTACTGGATGATTGATTTCCTTGAATGGGTCTGTGTGTGTGTGTGCGCGTGTGTCTGTGTCATCATAGCAGTGTATTTATCATTCATTCATGCATTCATGTGCAACCTCAGGACAGAGAAGGCAATAGCAATATGCCTTGAGGTCGCTCACAGGGCAGGATGTGACATAAATATGCAAGAGGTGATCGATGTTTTGGGGTGAGATGGACTGATGGCATTAGGCTTCCTGACCCCTCTATGATCAAATGCCACACACCCCTACACACACCTCTATCAGTCGCAGGGAGCCAAATTTATTCCCATTGCTTCCATATCAGCAGCTAACTTAGAATGCATGAGATATGCACTTGGCAGAAGATGTGTTTATGAACTAACCCTGTCTGCATTACTAATCAGACGACTGCCTTCTCAAAGCAGTAAGGCAGGTATTCTACCAGCATTCACTGAATGCATGAAAATAGTACGATATTTCAAATGCAATCTTTTGGAGTTAATAAACATTCGGTAGTTGCCTGCAGCCATGGCTGTTAATGTCAATGTTTTTTAGCTTAACACTAATTAGAGACACGGGTGTTTGCTTTTGTAGATCACACTTCTAGTGGCTCTACAGTTAACTCATTCACTACCCACCATTTTTCAAAACACATCCCTTACAGTACCTGTCAAGGTCAAGACACACTGAATATTATGTTCAATGGCTATATAAACATGAAACATACCAAAAGAAATTTGACTCCCATATTTAATCAGAAAAAAAAGTTTTAACCTTTTTTTGTTCTTTAGTAATCAGCAGTAGAACATAAGTAAGTTTCAGGAAAATGAAAATGAAAACAGTACCTGACTAAAAAACGGTAAAAATCACCCTTTTGTGAAAGGATACTTTGCACAAACTTTCACTTTGAGACAAATTTAGCTATATATATTTAGTCCAAATACCTAAACAACTATACCACAACATAAACAATGCAAAAAGGGTTGTTTTACATCAAAATAACAATTTATTTATAAATATAACACAAATGAACTATTTACAGTTTTTGAATTTGGAACTGTGTGTGCGTGCATGCGTTAAAATTTCACTACAATACGTAACCTTCTGCATGCTACACACTCCATGCTCTGCCACTTCCTCCAATCTAAATCTACGCCAAGCTCTAATCAAATGCTCTTCTGCCACTTTGTGGAGGTTTTTATCGCAATCAAAATCAGCTTTATTCGCCATATAATAATAATAATAATAACTGTAGATAGGGGGGAACAGTAGAATACTACTATACTGTACATGTTTACATGGGATGTATATAATTGTGATTATATACATGATATACTGATTATAATTCTGGTATTTACAACGTTGCAGATTACAATACAATTCACAGTGTTATGTCCAAAAAGTATGTAGTGCAAATGATCATGAGTGCAAAAAATAGCAATACAAGTACAATTTAAAATGTTATCATTCAAAAGGTACGGAACACACTCGTGTCTGAAAGCAATTTCATCACTGTCACTGATAAAGCCAATGACAGTGTTGACTGTTGTATCGTGGCGAGTACCTTTCGTCCAGTTTGGACATGCACAATAAACCATTTTTCCGCAAAATCAAATAAAACTACATGAAAAAAAATAAAGTTCCAAGCACAAAAAAACACCCATCACGGCGTGTCTCGGTCTACCAAATTACCAAATTGGCTGTGCACTGAGTTGTGCCGGATGAAATTACCACTGCGAAGCCTGTGCCAAGCTGCGCAACCCACGAAATAAGAGCCCAGAGCATTGGTCACCAATGCTTTGTTTGGGCACTTCACTCCGAGTTAGGGCTTAGGACGACAACTAAGATGTGTGTACAAAAACCCAGACATTTTTGGCAATAATTTTCATTAAAAAAACAAATCCTATGAAAACTGAAGTACCACTGTATAGTGTTACCACTGCAAATATTGTATTTTTGCTGTAAAATGTTCCCATTCTCTGGAATTCAATATTGCTCTGGAGTTTGTTGGGGGTGTGGCAACAGAATCTAGTTCAAATGTACTTAAGTATTTTAAACTAGTTTATGTAATATTGGTGTGCCCTTACAGCAGCTTTATAAGGAATGCACTGTACAGTGCATAGCTGTATTTCACTGCACTGACAGTGCAGTAGCAAGTTCTGTAAAATGTTTACTCCTTGCTACATAGGAAAGCTGTTGGCACTGAACCGGATTTCCCATCCTGCCAGAGGATTATTACAACATCAGAAGTGCGGCTTCTTCTGTAGAGGACAATGGTGCTTATTTATCATAGAAAAAGCAAACAATCCAATGCAGTCTCCCTTAGGATAGTGAACACCCGGCCAACCAAACAATTCAACATATTCATTCAGTTAATTATAAGTCAGTTGGCGGTGGAACTAGAAAGTGGATGTTTTGGGAAATAACACGTTAATCAACTCTAGTAAAGATGTTTGTTGAAAGGCATTTAATAAATGTAATTATGAATGTGATATAAACCATGTACAACATTTACAATTACAGCTCAATTTGGTTAAGGAAAAATTATAGCCCCATAATCCCGCTACCAACACTATAATGGTTGGAAATGCTGCATCACTGAAGCTCAGTATGTTAGCCCCCCACCCACCTCCGTCCCACCCTAACAAACCCAACCACCCCTTCCCAAGGCCCAAATGCGCACATCCAACCCCCAACACCCCACAACCCACTGCCCTCCAACAAGGAGTCAAGCAGCAAAACCCACAACGACATGTGATCCATGCACGATTGGCACAAATATGCACAATTATTTGTCATGTAAATGTTTACATGAATTTGCATTGTACTACTGGACTATTAGAAATTTGCATTTTATGTGAAATTTAGTGTTGACCATGAAATTGTTTTAAAGTCTACTACTATAAACGAAAATGTCAGTTAGCTCCTTTCTCCAGCAACACTGAATTGAGACATCGACAAGTAGGTCGCTAATAGTTCACACAACAAACTTTGGATGTACCCCACCAAACGCCCAAAGTCAGCTGGGATAGGTTCCAGCTTCCCCACGAATGGAGTTACAGTTTTCAAGCATGACAATGTCTGATCATTGGCTGGTGTTTATCTGCATTATGGCCTCGTTAGCAGGACGACGTTCCGCCTCCACACAGATGGTTAGTTCATTGAGTGTTTCCAGTCTTACCTCCAAGGCTGCAGACCTCTTGCGGAGCAGCTGTTCAATGTTCCTGGCTGCTCTGGCCACAAGCTCCTCTGCATCATTCTGCTCCACAGTGTAGAGGTGTTTGTTCCTGAGAAAAATCTACACCCAAGTTGCATATCAGCACAAATAAAAGTTAAGTGAAATCACCATTAAAGGTATAGTTGTACCTGGGTTAGACTCTTGCCGGCTGTGGCCGCGTCTGCCAGGGTGATGAGCTCTTTCTGCATTTGATCAACCCATTCTTTAATCCTATGGGACAGAGCAACACCCAGTGGTCACTTCAGATGAAACATCACAGCGCAATTAAGGTGTCATTCAAGTGGACCCCCGTAGGTGCCAAGCCGCTCAATCACGGGACATCAAACAAACAAGGGATTCATCGGCTAAGGTGTCATGAAAAAGGGCAGCCAATCCAATTTAAATCAACACGATCAAGCGCCATCCAGCGCCATCAATTAAAGCATATCAAGTCACGTCATCCAATACAATTAGAAAGTCGGGATACGCATCAGCTTAAGCGCTGACAGTGAAGTAAAGCGGGGGCGAGCCAGGAAGCAGAGAGATAGTCGATATGCTTGTCTGTATGTCAAAGACCTCTGGGGACGTCAGGCCCAGCCTTCAGGTGTCACGCGATGGATTACACAACATTTGCTGTCTGATGAGCTAGTCTCATCTGGACCGTGCTGAAAGAGTCGATCAGTCAGAGCCTCTGATCACAGCAGATTGGGTATGACAAGTAGTGTACTTGCAGCACTGTACCACAGGCTCATTTGTTAGGGTCATCAGACCCATCACAGAAAAGATAAATACTTGAATGTGGATGAATTAATCCCTTTTCTGTCCTCAGTGCAGTTGGTAAAGGTGGGGTGAACTTGATATAATATGATTGATGATTGCTCATGCACAAGCAAATGCATGGACACCCAATCCGGATGTGTCATATTTATAGTAATTTATCATTTTTTGTTCAGATATAGGAGAAATGTATCATGTTTATTGTATTGTTTAAATATTTGTTATTATATATGAAGATTAAATTTTTTGCCCAATGTACTGAACTGCCATTTCCATGCCCCTGTTCATTTATTCATTTTCTATGCTGCTTATCCTCATTAGGGTCGCGGGTATGCTGGAGCCTATCCCAGCTGGCTTTGGGTGAGAGAAGGGGTACACCATGGAATGGTCCAGTCAATCGCAAGTCAGACATACAAGCCTTCACACTCACATTCACACTCTAATGGACAATTTAGAGTCGGCAATCTAACACGCATGTTTTTGGAATGTGGGAGGAAACCGGAGTACCTGGAGAAAACCCACGCACGCACGGGGAGAAGATGCAAACTCTACACAGAGATGCCCAACAGAGATTCGAACCCTGAACCTTCTGATTGTGAGGCCAATGTGCTACCCACTCGACCACCATGCGGCTCCATGCCCTGTTATTAGTGATAATCGCTACCTGGCATAAAATGAACAGACTGACTCACAACGTCAAAGCCCACGATACATTTGCTCAAACACAAGCACATGCATGGACACTCAATCAGAACTGGCCCTCACCCAAAGTGGCATCTTAGGTGACATTTCATATGGTGACCCCCTTGATCAGCAATTTACATAGGCTTTCGAATTGCATTTTATATATCATTTATTTTCATGTATATTATGACAACCAATATCCATTCTTAAAAAATGTTTTACTTAAAAAAATATTGTAATAAATCCATTAACAATTCAAATAAATTAGAAATACTCAAAAATTTAAATCCCTACAGTTTTCACACAATAACTTGCATACTTTAGCAACATTTACATTGCAGTATAACAAAAACAAAACAAAATTAAATAACGCTAAACAAAGCTACAGTATATGAAATACCAATATACAACCATATGCAAAAATATGTACATAAAAAGACATTTGATGTTATAATCTGTAGTCATACAAAATAGGCATTGAAAATTAGGCATAAAATAGCTCAGATAATTTATAATAAGGTAAAGTTTGTCAAATACAACTGAGTTTGTTAAGTGTGGACTAAGACTGGACCCCAGGTGTGTAAGTAAAAAGTCTGTAGAGAGTAAGTACACAAAGGGCAATGGTGCGTTGAATGAAACAAAAAGACAGCCTGAACAACAAACAATACTAGAGCTAAGGATTTAAGTGTAGACGTGACAAATATACATAAATACTCCTCCTTGAGCCACCACCTTATTGTGGTGGAGGAGTGTGCGTGTACCAATGATCCTAGGAGCTAAGTTGTCGGGGGCTGTAATGCCACTGGTAGGGTCACCCATGACAAACAGGTCCTAGGGGAGGGACCAGACAAAGAGTGGCTCAATAGACCACAATGATGCACAATAACAATGGACTTATATTTTCCCTCGCCCGGACGCGGGTCACCCCTGGAGCCAGGCCTGGAGGCCTGCACCCATGGCCCGAAAAGTTAACGTGGGCCCCCGCTCCCATGAGCTCACCACTCGTGGGAGGGGCCAAAGGAGTCAGGTGCAAAGAGCTAGGTGGCGGCCGGAGGCAGAGGCCTTGGCGGTCCGATCCTCGGCTACAGAAGTACGTGGAATGTCACCTCACTTGCGGGGAAGGAGCCTGAACTGGTGCGTGAGGTGGAGAAATTCCGGCTAGATATATTCGGACTCACCTCAACGCACAGCAAGGGCTCTGGAACCAGTTCTCTCAAGAGGGGCGGGACTTCATTCCACTCTGGTGGCAGGGTGGCAATTCTTGTTGCCCCCCGGCTCCAAGCCTGCACGTTGGAGTTTAACCCGGTAAAAGAGAGGGTAGTTTCCCTACGCCTTCGGGTGAGGGGACGGGTCCTGACTGTTTGCGCTTATGCGCCAAACAGCAGTTCAGAATATCCGTCCTTTTTGGAGTCCTTAGAGGGAGTACTAGAGAGTGCTCCCTCGGGGGATTCCCTTGTTCTGCTGGGTGACTTCAATGCTCATGTTGGCGGCGACAGTGAGACCTGGAGACGTGTGATTGGGAGGAACGCCCCCCCTGATCTTAACGCGAGCGGTGTCTTGTTTTTGGACTTCTGTGCTCATCCCGGATTGTCTATAACAAACACCATGTTTAAGCATAAGGGTGTCCACGTGTGCACTTGGCACCAGGACACCCTGAGCCGCAGTTCAATGATTGACTTTGTGGTTGTGTCGTCAGACTTGTGGCCACATGTTTGACACTCTGTGAGGAAAGGGGCGGAGCTGTCAACTGATCACCACCTGGTGTTGAGTTGGTTCCGATGGTGGGGGAGGATGCCGGGTCGGACCTGGCAGACCCAAACGCATTGTGAGGGTCTGCTGGGAACCCCTGGCAGAGTCCCATGTCAGAAGGAGTTTCAACTCCCACCTACGGGAGAGCTT
This sequence comes from Oostethus manadensis, assembly GCA_024372805.1. Lineage (NCBI taxonomy): Eukaryota > Metazoa > Chordata > Actinopteri > Syngnathiformes > Syngnathidae > Oostethus > Oostethus manadensis. Next base: position 2,300,018 of record QODF01000002.1, on the reverse strand, counting down.
TGACCATATTTTGAGGGAGGCAGCGGACATTGAATTCGAGTGGGCAATGTTTCGTGCCTCCATTGTCGATGCGGCCGATCGGAGCTGTGGCCGTAAGGTGGTCGGTGCCTGTCGTGGCGGTAATCCCAGAAACTGTTGGTGAACACCAGTGGTGAGGGATGTTGTCAAGCTGAAGAAAGAGTCCAATCAGGCCGTCTTGGCCCATGGGACTCTGGAGGCAGCTGACAGGTACCGGAAGGCCAAGCGGTCTGCAGCTCTGGCCGTCGCTGAGGCAAAAACCCGGATATGGGAAGAGTTCGGAGAGGCCATGGAAAACGACTTCCGGATGGCCTCGAAGAGATTCTGGACCACCATCCGCCGTCTCCGGCGGGGGAAGCAGTGCACAGTCAACACCGTGTAAGGTGGGGACGGTGTGCTGCTGAACTCGACTCGAGATGTTGTGGACCAGTGGAAGGAATATTTTGAAGACCTCCTCAATCCCACCGACACGCCTTCCAACATGGAAGCAGTGGCTGGGGACTCTGAGTCGGGTTCGCCTATGCCTAGGGCTGAGGTCACCGATGTGGTTCTTTGCCGGCAATAAGTCGGACCCGTTTCCAGTGAGGGTTGGACTCCGCCAGGGCTGCCCTTTGTCACTGATTCGGTTCACGACTTTCATAAACATAATTTCTAGGCGCAGCCAGGGCGTTGAGAGGTTTCAGTTTGGTGGCCACAGGATTCGATCTCTGCTTTTTGCAGATGATGTGGTCCTGTTGGCTTCATCGAGCAGTGACCTTCAACTCTCACTGGATCGGTTTGCAGCTGAGTGTGAAGCGGCTGGAATGAGAATAAGCACCTCCAAGTCTGAGTCCATGGTTCTGGCCCGGGAAAGAGTAGAGTGCCATCTCCGGGTCGGGGATGAGGTCCTGCCTCAAATGGAGGAGTTTAAGTACCTCGGGGTCTTGTTCACGAGTGATGGAAGGATGGAACGCGAGATGGACAGGCGAATTGGTGCAGCGTCTGCAGTGATGCGGACTCTGCACCGATCTGTCGTGGTGAAAAGAGAGCTGACCCAAAAGGCAAAGCTCTCGATTTACCGGTCGATCTACGTTCCTACCCTCACCTATTGTCATGAGCTTTGGGTAGTGATAGATAGGACAAGATCGCGGGTACAAGCGGCCAAAATGAGTTTTCTCCGCAGGGTGGCTAGGCTCTCCCTTAGAGATAGGGTAAGAAGCACTGTCATCTGGGAGAGACTCGGAGTAGAACCGCTGCTCCTCCGCATTGAGAGAAGTCAGATGAGTTGGCTCGGGCATCTGGTTAGGATGCCTTACGGACGCCTCCCTGGGGAGGTGTTAAGGGCACGTCCAACCGGTAGGAGGCCTCGGGGAAGACCCAGGACATGTTGGGGAGACTATGTCTCTCAGCTGGCCTGGGAACGCCTCGGCATCCGCTGAGAAGAGCTGGAAGAAGTGACCATCAGACAGCAGTTTGGGCACGGTGAGAGAGTACTACCGCTGTAGCTAATGGGCTGAATATCCAACGTCCAACTTTACCACAGTGTATTTGCAGACATAAAAGTGAAAGCACTTATTGGTTTGAGCTCTGAGTGCACAATCAGTGAACTAAAGCCACATAGCCAAACGTAACATGCCTTTCCTGGAGTCACCATCTTGGCAATTAGCATGTCACGAGCTGTGAGCACGTAGCTACAGCGCACTTCATTCATACATTTTCTATGCCGCTCGTTATAAAACATATTGCTATTCTACCATTAATTACATTGGGGGGGGGGGGGGGGTTTCTGCACAGTAACTTGTTTCAGACTCAACTCAAAACTCCTTCACCTTTTTTTTTCTCCCACAAAATGAGACTCACTGCTACACTAGCCTACCTGCCCCCCTTACTCATCCAATCAGCAGCCAGAAGCCAGATTAGATGCATTCACGGACTTGGCGGCTGTGTTGAAACACTTTTATTTGTTAGTTCAGGATCGTGGGTAATCGGCTTTACTGAGAAAGACTCAGACACACAGGTAAGTGTAAAATACACCGTCTTTATTCCACCGCTTACACTGAGTTACAAACAAGCAAAGGTTGTTTATGCCCAAAACAGAATCAATGTCTCAGCTCTTACCGTGACGCGCTGGGTTGGAGAGCCTCGGTAGAGAGTGCATCAACCGGCTGGGCGTCTGTACACGACCCGCAGCAGACTAACAGGAAGTGGGCTCCCCCCTCCTTTACACAGGTCTGTCAGCGAGAGCGTGAGACGTGGGTGGCCAAGGTTAACAACAAGGGCACCAGTCCGTACACTGAGTTTGTTTAAAATAGTTGCCTGCGTAAGCTGATTGTGAATTGCGAAGCAAGGTTACAAACAAGCTGCATGATCTTTCCTTCCGCTTGCGCATGCGGCTCCAGAGTTGCGGGTTGCCGACCCCTGGTCTAGATGTACCCTGCAATTGATTTATTGATAGATGGAGAGTTCCTCCCACCAGTCTTTACTGATTATTACCATTTTGCATAAGAATAAATAAAACTCTAATCGTGTCATAGCCCACATTATACTTGCTTGTACATGAGTCCATGCACAGACAAATGTTATTAATAACAGACACTAAGATAATCAAAGCCAAAAGTGCATATGAGCACATGCATGGGTGCTAAATGCTGACATTGCATACAATTAACGTGACAACTTGAAATTTGCCACAATGTCAGTACAATTTCAGTAATGCATGCAGGCGCTAGGAGAGCACAATTAGTTTGCATACAGTATAGGGGATGTTGTCGGGGGTACAGATGCTAACATAATTACGCATACGTATGAACATTGACTTGCTGTGATACTCCCTAGATACACGGCATACACACAGCTAAGTAAGAATGCAAAACCAATATGCTCACCCACTGAATATTTTAGACCAAGTGTAATGGCTGTTGTGTATAAGCAATACATTAGTCTAATACATAAGCTCCATACAACAAAGGAAGATACTATTGAATAAGACTAAGAAACGAGAAGAGAAAATGGGGGCCGGGATGTGCCATGAACAATACACAGAATATTCAAGAGCACAGGATGAAAGATGAGACCATTAGCAAGCACAGGAACACCAGTAGGGAATGAACACAAAGTGAAATTGTTTAGGAAAAAGTGGCTAGGTGAACAAATTGCAGTGCAAAGCAGCTGCTTGCCTTTAATTCCCAAAGCCAGATGCTTATGGACAGCAATGTAGCTGGTGCAGACTAAGCTGCTACTATGAACAAAAAACTGCAGATATAACGCATTGTTGCCTTTTGATTGCTGATGTTGACAGCTGGATGACCTGGCAACCATGTGTCACTGAAGGCAAAATACCTCATTACAACATGTAATTATTAATATAACTGGAAAAAAAATAATGGTTGTAAACATCCACAATGTAATCCTTGTATTTGTCCCAAAATTCTCAAGCAGTCTAACACACAAAGAAGGGCCTGTTTACGCAACAATACCGTGTAAGACGGGAAGACGGGATGCAGATGACATTATGTAAATGGAGCGTTATTGGCGCTTTTTGGAGGTTTTTACAGAAGGCCTTATAGAGAAAAAAGCTGCTTCCATTACATGCATTCTTAGCTGCCTCTATTTAGCTGTTTTTATATGTGTAGAAAACACAGAAAAGATAAATACATGTCTCACATAAGTATTGTGGATGATGGGCAAAATGCTCAACGACTAGGATAGCTCTGGTCTGAATGTTGTAAGACAACAGTCCAGTCGCAATCTATTGACCTGGATGAATGAGAATATTCCCAGGCATAAAATTACAAAAAAAATGCTGTAAGAAAACACTCAACACATATTCTGTCTCTAGAAATGAGACTTTTGAAACTTTTAGACGGGACCAATAGCACAACTGTTTTTACTGTGAAAACCATTTTGGACATCTCAAAGGGACAAAAACTATACAGTAATCCCTCATTTAATGTGGTTGACTGATTCCAGACCCAACCGTGACAAATTAATTTTTATGAAGTAGGATTTCTCATTTATAAATGGAATATTTTTGTATTTAAAGCATAGGAAACCTGTTTACCACCTTCTAATTAACATTAGAGCCTTTTAGACATGAACTAACACCCCTATAGTCACTTTTACACTATTGTACGTAATATAGTAGACACACATACAAGCCAAAGGTTGGACACGTTATGACTATTTACATTGTAGATTGTCATTGAAGACATCAAAACTATTAATGAACATGTGTAATTTTGTATTTAACAAAAAAGTGTGAAATAACTGTACATATGTCTTATATTTTAGATTCCTCAAAGTAGCCACCCTTTGCTTTTTTTACAGCGCTACATACCCTTAGTGCAATAGGGCCAACAGCCCTATTGGACTTCGGTTAAAATTCATATTAGTAAGAACCAATTAGCTAGGTAAAGAGAAACGAGTGGCCATCATTACTTTAAGAAAACAAAGGTCAGTCAGCCACAACCACCAAATTTAAAGAGGAAAAAAAAGTTCATATATGCTGCACTTGTCTATAAGCCACCCGTGCCCACGTGGAACACAGAAAGACTCACTACACAACTTCCAATCCTACCTACACTTGATGTTCCCAGGATCACTCATTAGTATGAGACACGTTTTTCCATCGAACTCCAAACACAACAACAATATAACAATTGAAAACTTGATCAAACTTACTTAAGATTTGTCAGATATATTAAGACTAGAAAACGTGATTCACAAGTCCAGTTAACTACTACTGATTTTACACTCTAAGCATGATGAGAGCTATACTTCTTTTAGCCACTTAAGACATAAATAACACTCATGTTTGTGTGTGTTTCTTTAAATGTGTTCCCTATGGGAGCAGAGTGACTGGCCGAGAGAAAACAAGAGAAAATGACAGGGGGTTTCAGATTCGAGTTTCAGCCTGCCGTGGGTTACCGCTAAAACAGTAGCCTGTTTTCTTTTTTTTAATGGATGTTTATTAGGAATTATTGTGCCTGTTGTGCGATAATGCAAACCTACAAAATGTTTCAGTGACATTACTGACACCTAGTGACTTCTGTAGAATACTACATCACCATCGTTTACATGCCTTATTTTAGTTCATTTATCAAATTTTATGCTTAAAAATGTGTAGTACACCACCTCTCTGACAAACAACGTCCAGGCTTGCACTGGTGAATCGTAGTTATGTAATCATTTTGAGCTTTTAATTTGATGCTGTTCCTGTCGTAGTTTTACCGTTAACGCATTAGTAACACGTTTACTTATATATGGGGCGGCATTGGCTCAGGAGGTAGAGCAGGTCGTCCAGAAACCGGAAGGTTGGCAGTCGGTTCGAGCCTCGCTTTCTCCACCCAATACTGTTGTTGTGTCCGTGGGCCAGACATTTCACCCAGCTTGCCTCCAGTGCTGCCCACTCTGGTTTATGAAAGTGAATGTTTGGTGGTGGTCGGAAAAGCTGTAAGCACGAATTGGCAGCCATGTTTCCGTCAGACTACCCCAGAGCAGCTGTGGCTACAGATTACCACCACCAGTGTGTGACTGAGGAGTAAGTGAATAATGGGTTCACCTCATTGTGGACTTTGGGTGCCTTGAAAAGGATGTGGAGGACTTGTTTTGACAGGAGGCTTCTAGCTTTGAGCAGATAGTCATAGCAAGTCAGTGTGACAATGTGTATCTTAGCAGAAATACTTACTGTCTGATAGAGCATAATTATACATAATTAGTAAACTTAATTGGAAATGGACACAAAACATTTGATAAATGCAATAACATGACACACATACAATAAATTCAGCAAATTTAAAGCTAATTATGCAATGTTTGACCCATGCAAAAATCTTAACTAATGTGGTGTCTATGACCTTACTGCAAAATCATAGCAAGCAATTGGGTGTACTTGGTCTTCCTTAAATTGCAATGGAACTAGCATTAATCCATGCCATATGCCTATTTGGCACATACAGTACATACAGTACAGAAAGTAGCCTTCCTAACTTCAGCATATTTTTTTAAATATATGCATTTATCCTTTAAAAAAAATCCTAGCCATGCAGTTCTACTTTATTCTCTCGAGCATACTGATTGTGGATGAATTAACATTTCAGAGGAGCAAAACTACTCATAGTCCCACTTTGTATGTTAATGTGTAGTAGAATGAGGACTTCTCTGACTGCGAAAGCTACTGTACAGTAAGTCACTAGTGTGTTACAGTTTGAGATGATGTCGCTACGTGTTTTCAAGGAAGCGGGCATCCTTTCCGTGTGCTGTTAATAACTGAAATCCGGTATTTCCACCATCCATTGACTATCATTCTGGTGTTTTTTAGGGGACTTGAGGCCAACAACTGAGTTCATTTTAAAAAATTAAGTATGATACAGTAACTTCTAGCCAAAAGCCGCTAAGGTCGATATGTATGGCTGATAAGTCGCATAAGAATTGAAACTGCTTCCATGCATGCAGTCATTAACAAATTGCACACAAGCTCAGTTCTGAGAACTCCCTTTTTCTTGGCCCTTTGGTGGATTTTGTGTTTTTTCTTCTTTTTTTCCTTCTTTCTACTCCTTTTGGACACGTGGAACTGTGAAATGTATTATGTGATGTATTCCAAAGTAACTTGTATGCATGTTCAAATAAATTAAACCATTACCATTACTTGTATTCAAATTTAGTGTTAACTTGTTTTTGCACTTGTTTTTGAAATGAGAATGTTAAAATGTTCTAACAATAACATCCATCCATCCATTTTCTATACCGCTTATCCTCATCGGATAACCAGGGGTTGCTGGGGACTATCCCAGCTGACTTGGCTGACTTGGCTGGGCGAGAGGGGGGGGGGGGGCACCCTGGACTGCATCCAATCGCAGATAATAATGACAGTATAATATAAATTATACTTCCTTCAATTTGGGACAGGTTTTATTGTTTTCCTCTTTTATTACTAACAGTAGTTAACAAATTTTTATACATGTATAAAAATGTACACTTTATGATGGAAGTGGTTTGACTCTTCTATGCAACGATGATTGTTTGGAAATCCGATCAAATTGGAGAACCTTAAAGGTTATACTGCTGCTCTTTTGAAATGGCAGCCTGAGGGTCAACTCTGTCCCACAAAGGATATCAAACTGGACCACAACTGTATTCTGTTTACACATATAAAAAAAAATCCCTAAGTTTTTTTTTTATATGCATTGCGTAACTACTATCAACATGTTTTTAAATACAGACTATCTTTGACTCAATAGACCAGCTACTGTTTGTTCTTGGGCAGGGCACTCACTCCTCTGTATTTCCTTTTTGTTGACACACATTTCTGCTCACGGTTTCCTGCTTACAGGTAAGCAATGCTCCTATTACGTATGTAGAAGAAATAGTTCAGTATTACTGAACCAGGACTCGGAGTATCTGTTAACTCGTTCACTTACTCTCTAAATCACAAGGAAACCAGGTAACACGGCATTAATTGTGATACTGTTACACTAACTCGGTGCTTCTCAAATAGTGGGGCGGATCACCCAGGGGGCGTGAGAAGCAGGAAGTACTTGTATTAACCCTACAGAAGAAGCAACAGATCTGCTCCCTGCCTCAAATCAATTCACCTTTCCACTTCCAGTTCCTGTCTGAGCACTCGGCTAACCCGGAAACTCACGAACCTGGATGTACGAAATTCACTTGCCAAGGCATGAGGGTGCCGACAGGTGAATCTTGAACCTAACGTGGGATTAGTGGTTCAATGAGTCTGCAGGGCTCAGAAATTTACTGAGTTGGGTACGTAGACTTGCTGCCCATGTGCGAGTTTCGGGTGACATAGACGCCACATGGAGTCATTGTCATGTTGGATGTTGCAAGGATGAACAGGGATGATGCCTAATTCATGTCCATCCATCCATCCATTTTCTTCCGCTTATCCGAGGTTGGGTCGCGAGGGCAGCAACCTAAGCAGGAAAGCCCAGACATCCCTCTCCTCAGCCACTTTGATCCAGGTCTTCCCGGCGGATGCCTAGGCGTTCCCAGGCCAGCCGAGAGACAGTCTCTTCAACATGTCCTGGGTCTTTCCCGAGGCCTCCTACCTTAACACCTCCCCAATGGAGGCGTCCGGAAGGCATTCTAAACAGATGCCCGAGCCACCTCATCTGACTCCTCTCAGTGCAGAGGAGCAGCGGTTCTAGTCCGAGTCTCTCCCGGATCACAGTGCTCTTCACCCTATTTCTAAGGGAGAGCCCAGCCACCCTGTGGAGAAAACTCATTTCGGCCGCTTGTACCCGCGATCTTGTCCTTTCGGTCACCTAATTCATGTTCTGCATGAAATGGTACCAACCGGTTTACAGTCCAAACAAGATCTCAACCTTTCGCAGATCGGGTTGCAAAACACTTTTGATAGCGTTTGGTATATTTGTATATGGTATCAATTAATGGGCAGATTTTGTTGACTTTGTGGCATAATGCTGTGCATTATTCCTGCGGTGAACCCAGCCTTCTTTGTAAAAAGGCACTTTATTAGGTTCGGTCCATTTTCTTTCATTGGCTTAAGGGGCAGATCTGCCACATCCAAAAGTACTGCTGCAATAAGCCAACCATCTCAATGAGGTGTTTGCTTAGTGACCACTCTTTATCAATGGGTGTCTTTGTGGGAGCCCTGTTTTTGACACCCGAGTACTCGATTCGCTTTAGTGACTCACTCACAAAAACTCCAGTCAGTAAAAGGACTTGAGTGTTCCATCAATAGTAAGTACACATTTAATGACTATTGGATCATCAATCAAGTAGACAATGTAAGTGCCCTTTGTCACGTACAGTTGGGCTGAAGCCTGGATAGACCCCCAAGATGCAGAGACAGAGGCGAGTTGTTGCAAAAATAAAAGATATTTAATTAACAAAACAGGTACTCACGGTGGTACAACAAAAAGCGACAGAGGGGAAATAACTCTGTGAATGTTCTTGGAAATCTAGGCAGTGAGAAAGTAGAAGACAAAGACCTAGGTTACTGTGCTAACCAGGAACAGAAAGATATCAGACATAATGAACCAGCACCTCCGTTCTTCTTCTTCTTCTTCTTCTTGCTTGTTTTTTTATTGGCGGTTGGCAAGCAATTTATGGTGTGCATTACCGCCACCTTCTGATATGGAGTGTGGATCGAAATGCTAAAATATATATATATAT
>QODF01000002.1:2249079-2288232 GCA_024372805.1 Oostethus manadensis | reverse complement strand
TTCCTAAATGCATCCCACTTTGCCTGTTCATACTTCCATCGCCCTTCTCTTATGATAGTTCCCATTCTTTCTTCTGCATTTATTTGGATATGAATTGGGTAATGATCACTTCCTACAGTATTCCCTTGATCTACTTCCCACTTTGCCTTACTTGCTAGCACTTGTGATACTATTGTTAAATCTATTGCTGTTTCTTTACCTGTTCCCACATCCATCCGTGTTCCTGACCCATCATTTAAACACACCAATTCCTTCTCCTCTAAAAATTCTTCTAATATTTCCCCATTCCTGTCATCATTTTCTCCCCACAATGTGCTATGTGCATTGAAATCACCACACCAAATTATATTCCCTATCCATTGATCCATTAAAGCTTCCAGGATCCTTACTTGCAATTTTTTGCATGGATTATAACAATTTATGACTTTATACCTTTCTCTATTGTTCCATATTTCAACACCCACCATTTCTACTTCTTGCATATCTTCCATATGCTTATATTGCATACCTTCCCTAATAAATATGGCACACCCCCCTCCTCAGCACCTCCGGTGTGATGGTGCTGGGCTTATAAACCCAGTTGATTGGAATTGGGCCCAGCTGTGCTCCACTGCCCTGGGGCAAAGCAGCTGCAGTTCACCAAACACAGGAACTGCAGCCCTCCAAAATAAGAGCTCAAGACAAGAAGTGAAGCCTCCTGTCCTGCGGAACAAACCAGCCCTTTGCTTTCCAATGTACAATATAGTTGAATATCTTTACTGCGTTATATTAAGTTGACTATTTTCAGCAACATGGGTTTAAACTATGTTTTCATATACAAAACCCCACAGGGGCTGTATTGGCTACAATGCTGAGGCTGAGTTAGTTATTGAGTGCTGACTCGACCAGGTCATCCACGGTAAGCTCCAGCTCCATGTAACTAACAGGGCTAATGATAAAAATAATTTATAGTAGGAATAAATGGTACATTGTATTGCTTTCCATTAGGTGAAGAACACTATGCTTTATCACGCCTTCAAACAAGGGAATCCATGGTGTACGGGTGTATGGGTGCAAGCATTAATAGTTGGAAAACATGTATTTTGTAAAAACTGAGTAAGAAAATAACTGCTGTTTAGCTGAGGTTAGCAGTATTCTTTCCGCTCTGCTTGCTATGTTTTGATTACTCCAGCCACTACTACAACCGTTTCTAATTAAACACAAGTGCACAAAATGCAACTGGGTCAGCCACTGGTACACATAGGTTTTTTTTCTCAATACAGGAAGTGCAAATGGGAGCAAACAGAAAGAGACAATGCAGGAAAAGACAGACAGATGTTGTCATACTGTCACTTTGGAGGGAATAATAATAAGCTGGCTAGTGGCGTGTACCTCAGCAAGAGGCTGTTAAGACTGTCCAATTACTGTCCAATTACTAATTGCACGGGCAAAATACAACAGCATGCTAGTAGTTTAAAAGTGGGCATGGGAACATCAGCAGATTCCAAAATCATACTGAAGTGTAAAACACAATCAAAGCGCCACAATCACTGTAGTATGCCATGGAGTGATCAAAAATAAGGAATAAGAATAATAATTACAATTAGACTTACAATTAGAAATTTTTGTTAATCGATTATCCAATTAATCGACAGCTATTTTGGTATTCCTTTAATTTTATTTTAATTTACAAATGTCAATATCTTCTAATTTTAACTTCTCAGATGTGAAAGTTTTTTAAATTTCTCCAGGTATACTCCAGGGTGCTGGAGAGAAGGGTACGACCGTTAGTGGAACCTCGCTTACTGGAGCTGCCATATGGTTTTCGTCCCGGTCGCGGAACACTGGACCAGCTCTACACCCTTGCAAGGGTACTGGAGGGTATGTGGGAGTTTGCCCAACCGGTCTACATGTGCTTTGTAGACTTGGAAAAGGCATTCGACCGTGTCCCTCGTGATGTCCTGTGGGGGGTGCTCCGCGAGTACGGGATTGGTGGCCCGCTACTACTTGCCATTCAGTCCTTGTACAATCGAAGCAGGAGCCTGGTTCACATTGCCAGCAGTAAGTCGAGCTTATTTCCGGTGAACGTTGGCCTCCGCCAAGGTTGCCCTTTGTCACGAATTATCTTCATAATCTTCATGGACAGAATTTCTAGGCGCAGTCAAGGCGTTGAGGGACTCCAGTTTGGTGACCTTAGGATCTCGTCTGCTATTTGCAGACGATGTGGTCCTTATGGCCTCATCAGGCTGTGACCTTCAGCGTTTACTGGAGCGGTTTGCAGCTGAGTGTGAAGCTTCTGGGATGAGACTCAGCACCTCCAAATCCGAGGCCATGGTTCTCAGTCGGAAACGGGTGGACTGTACCCTCCGGGTTGGGAGTGAGGTCTTGCCTCAGGTGGAGGAGTTCAAGTATCTCGGGTTCTTGTTCACGAGTGAGGGAAGGTTGGAGCGTGAGATCGACAGACGGATCGGTGCAGCATCTGCAGTAATGCGGTCGCTGTACCGGACCGTCGTGGTGAAGAGAGAGCTGAGCCGGAAGGCAAAGCTCTCTGTTTACCGATCGATCTACGTTCCCACCCTCACCTATGGTCATGAGTTATGGGTCATGACCGAAAGAACGAGATCGCGGATACAAGCGGCGGAAATGAGTTTCCTTCGTAGGGTGGCTGGACTCACCCTAAGAGATAGGGTGAGGAGCTCGGCCATCCGGGAGGAGCTCAGAGTAGAGCCGCTGCTCCTTCACATCGAGAGGAGCCAGTTGAGGTGGCTCGGGCATCTAGTCCGGATGCCTCCCGGGCGCCTCCCTGGTGAGGTGTTTCGGGCATGCCCAGTCGGGAGAAGGCCCCCGGGAAGACCTAGGACACGCTGGAGGGACTATGTCTCACAGCTGGCCTGGGAACGCCTTGGTGTCCTCCCGATGGAGCTGGAAGAGGTCGCCGGGGACCGGGAAGTCTGGACTTCCCTACTGAAACTGCTGCCCCCACGACCCGGACCCGGATAAGCGGAGGAAAATGGAATGGAATGGAATATATATTCTTATCCTCCTCAGGGTCACAGAGTATGCTGGAGCCTATCCCAGCTGACTTCAGGCACGAGGTAATATTACATATTATACAATAATGTGAAAAATGTTGATGTTATGTTATGTTTATATACTGTATATACATTGTCCATAGGTATGAATGTGAGTGTGAATGGTTGTTTGTCTTTGTTTGTCTTTATGTGCCCTGTGATTGACTGGCGACCAGTCCAGGGGGTACCCCGCCTCCCGCCCAAAGTCAGCTGGGATAGACTCCAGCATACCCACGACCCTACTGAGGATAAGCAGCATAGAAAATGAGTGAATTAATGTACGTATACTGGTGACTCAGAATTGTCCATAGGTATGAACGTGAGTGTGAATGGTTGTTTGCCTATATGGGCCCTGCAATTGACTCCCGCATTTTCCGGTGCCCAAATAATGACCTCATCAAACCGCGTTGTGAAGCTTGTAAACAAGCTTGGACAGCTGCAGTAACAAGCATGCCTGCCTAACGATATGTCTGGTTTGGAATTATTTCCAAGTAGGAATGTTACAATCATGACTTTTATGTTTTTCATTCGCATTTGTCAGGTAGATTTTTTTCATCTTCTTCAATTTTGTAAAGTATTTATACTGAGTGTTGATCCACATCGAGTCACAGCCTACGGGTGCTTTGAGAAGTCTAACTTAAAACCTTTCAAACACATGGATTGGAGCTTCAGGACAAGATAAAAGGTATGTAGGATATACATGCACTTTAATATCTATGAGCAGATGAAATTTCATTCAAATCTGGTGCAAAATATGTTAATCATGCCCCGGAATTACTGCGTACATTCCATTTGTAGTGTGGAGTGGAAACAAATAGTGTCCTGCTGCACTGTTTGTGAGAGGCCTACATGAAATTTATGACACTTGATCGTCTTCCCCCGCACTCTGTTGACTTTTTTAAAGCAAATGTCACGGCCGAGGTTATGATATATTTTGTAGTATGGTTGTACTTGCCAAGGTCCGTGGGTTGACTTTGCCTCAATGTTAAAGCAATGAGAACCAAAGGCCCTTGCTGTAACTTCTTTAATACAGTACTTAGGCTAGAGAAGTGAATGAGGTATCAAAGTTATCAATATCAAAGAATTAAAGTGCTTTACAACAGTGGTTCCCAAACTTTTTCTGCAGCGCCCCCCTTTTTGAGATAAAATGATTTTCAGCGACCCCCCACCCGAAAAATATGGTAATACTGAAAGTGTTCGTGGTAGGCTGGCGCCCGCCCCCCAGTTGCATATTCCTATTATCTCCTTCTGAGATTATAGCTGCAATTTGCAAAAGCAGAACCAAGACTTCTCCCTTCACTATTTCCAATTTAATCTCCCACCTCAGAAAGAATCATTCCGAGAGATACACGGCATTTGTGCAGTAAACTAATGACAAGAAGCAACAAGGACAGGCAGCACTGAAAAAACAACACATCAAAGATGGGTTAAATCCACGACAGGAGATACGGGGTGTCACACAGGTGTCAGTATCGGTTGAACATTCGGACGTACATACATATAAATATGATAAAACCTTGCTTGTGTTGCCACATACACACATACAGTACATGATAAACTAATGACAAAATGCTATGTTATGTTCTCTGTACTGTATTGCAATGCAAGCAATTATTCCCACAGGGGTCACTTGCAGGACAAACAAGTTCAACTACTTGATCAAGGATGAGGACGGTGATGACGCTGATAACAATATGTCCACAAGGCGACATCCCATCCCATGCTATATGGACTGCACAGACAAGACAACCCACGCTCCTTAAAACCAATACCGTCGTTTCCTTGAAAAGAAATTCTGGAAGAAAAGGACCGCAAATAGGATTAAATACTTACAAGAGCTGGGAAGGAAACTGTGAAGCCCAGGAGTCGTCCTGGTAGAGCAGGACAAGGAACACCCAGGCGTGCACCCTGCAGGTATCCATCATCTGGAAACAATGTGTGCGAGATGGGAAGGAGGGGGGTGAATGTGACGCTCCCCGCCGGCGATGAATGAAAGAATGAGCAGGCTAAGTGACGCTCCGTCGTCCCCCCTTGCGGCTTAACTATGACCGACACCTCTAATCTGATCAGCCGGCCACCATGCAGCTCCTACAGGTACTGCTGGAGCTCCTCTATTGCCTCCTCTGTGAGTGGGAGTCTCTCTACCAGACTCTCTCTTTCTCTCTCTCTCTCTCTCTCTGTCTCTCTCTGTCTGTGGCAGGCGCTGCTGATCCGTCACATACAAATATATATAAGGTAATATATATGAGGTAATAGCACCGTGCATGATCATAACTTGTATTCATTAAGAAGTGTAGCATAATAAATGAGACCATCTTTAAACCAGATGAACCAGAAAAAGAAAAGTTACATCATTTGAAAATATCATAAACATTTACATTGCAATCATGTGTGTTTTGTTTGAACCAATTAGAAAAGTTTAAAAAAAAAAGGGCTGTAGTCGTCCCTTGCAATATCACTGTTCAATTATTGCTCCCTTGCTATATTTCGGTTTTCCAGAAATTAATACATTTATTAATGAGCGCTCTTTTGTGGTAGACTATGCTCTGTTATTAGTCAAAACATATTGAAATACAAGTGATATGCAATTTTCTGGTCACAAGGCAGCAGTAATGACTCAGAACATGGAGACATTACCGTACATTACATTACCTCAACACCGCATGAAGTCAGCCATGTCATTTCTGACATGATAAGGTGGAAAAAAGTTCCCCTCCCAACCCATGTGATAAGTTTTTGGCTTCTTACGTTTAGAAGAAATAGGCCAACTGGTTAGCACGCTAGCTTGCTATCTAGCGGCCTTTTCATGTCCCTGCAGGACAAGAGTTGCAATGTTGTGTAAATATGAATAAGAGGAGTTTAAAGATGAATAGGGGTGTTATTTAATGTCCACAGGGCTTGAATAATGTTAAAAACCATATTTAAAAGGTCATAAACAGGTTTTCTGTGCTCTAACAATGGAAATATTTATTTTATTAATATTCAATCCTATATTAGGGAAATTCATTTAATATGGACGAGTATAGAACCAATGAACCTTTGTAAACGAGGAACAACTGTATTTGTTTGTTGCAATCGGCAGCGTGCACCCTGACAAGAATAAAAAAGGTCAGGGCAATGAATACGTTGTTAACCGATGCAGACAAACGGAAGGTAGTGACATCTCAGTCAATCACACAACAAAGAAAAACTGAAGTCCATGAATCATAACGCCGCAGAGAGATGATCATGTAAGATGACCAAGGGGGCCAGTTCTATAATAGTACTGAATATATAAAATGTTGTTTTATATATTTAACACAGAGCAGTGGCAATGTAGCATTAGACTCTAGTTTGACAAAGTTTGCATTGCAAACATTAAGCCAATTCCGTTGATGTATATTGTTAATAATAGTTTTTTTTTATTACATGTGGTTAAATAATGAATCATAATTGATGTTTTGTTATTTTGTCATTGCTGTTCAAGAATTACCGTACTTACTGAACATAGGAGGCTTTTTTTTTTTTTAGGTCGATGGCAGGAATGTGTAAGAAAACTTAGTATCAGAATAGCACGGCTGCCAAAATAAACAGTAGTAACTGGACCGAAAAAAGACGATGCAGTCGGGGCCTGAATTTGCCATTGTTGCTCACTATGCTATGCAGACTCAGCCGCCTGCAACAAGAGCTTGACGTTGATATTGCGCAGGTAACGTCTTGTAAATCCCAGAGGAGGAACACAGAGTCTAACACTCTTTTTAAACTTTATTGCTGATTTATGTTTGAGCAGGGTTTTTGTTGTGCTGTTTGTTTTTTGCAGGAAGCAGCTGATTGGCCCCACCCTTTTTGGAGCTTATAAATGAGTGCAGATGTGAACTGCACGCTGTTTTGGTTTGGTTCGGTTTAATTTGTTTCGAACATGCATACATTGTTCAAGAATTAAACCAAACGCTGTCTCCGCTCTCCACCTTCCACTCTCTGCTCTCTGCCTTTGTCTGCAACCGGTTCGTTCCCCCCTCAGGATGCTCCAGGGCCTCTTAGCTGCTTTGTGCTGGCTGCTGGAATAACGCTCTGCAGCAGGCTGGGTATTGTGTTTTTTATTATTTTCCTTCTCGTTTGTCCTGGTGTGACTGACTGTCCTGTTTTTGCTTTTGGTAGTGTTTAGGAATTGAGTTGTTTAGTTGTTAGTTTTTATGGGTAGCGGGCATTATACTTTTGTTTTGGCTGGCGCATCAGAACTTTATTTTTTTTTTTTTTGCCAGTGGAAAGGGTTTGCATTTCTTTTTTTTTAGCTTATGTATAAATAAACTTTGGTGTCTTATTTTTCCCGGCTCCTGCGCCCTCCTAAATACAGTACGTTATTTTCCCCTGGGTTGTAACAATGACCTTAACACACTAGTAGTTCTAAGTTCCAACACACACACACACATGTCTGCTTGTCATGTTCCACAACACAACACTTCCTTATTATCCATCAATAACGATCACAGCAAGTGAGGTGCATTCACAAACAGCAGAATTGTGAACAAGTGGTCTCGTTTTGTTTCACACATTCCCAGTGATTTGTGTTGCTCCCAAAGCGGAGCTTTTCATACATGTCTTGCGATGTTCCCCATCTTTGCATGTAGACAGCACATACCTATGATCAGCCATGCATTTATTATCGTAAGATTAGCAGCTACTGTGCTAAAATTGAGTAGGCTATTGTACAAAAAGTTACGCTTCATTTTAGAGATTATTTGGAAAATAAGTTAACTCCCGGCGCACGGTGGTTGAGTGTGTAGCACTTTGGCCTCACAGTCAGGAGGTTCAGGGTTCGAAACCCCATTGGGCATCTCTGTGTGGAGTTTGCATGTTCTCCCCATGCGTGCGTGGGTTTTCTCCGGGTACTCCGGTTTTCTCCCACATTCCAAAAACATGCATGTTAGGTTAATTGCCGACTCTAAATTGTCCATAGGTATGAATGTGAGTGTGAAAATGAATGAAGTTAATTCCCCAAATATTTTTTTGATCTAATGTCAACATTTCACTGGTGTATGGATGTGAATGAATGTTTGATGGCGATCACAGAAGCCACAGGCAGGAATCGGCAGCCAAGTTTCCATCAGTCTACCCCAGAGCAGCTGTAGCTACAGGTGTAGTTACCAACATCAATGTGTGACCGAGGAGTGAAAGAATAATGGATTCATGTCACTAGGAAGGGCTTTGGGTACCTTGAAAAGTGCTTTATCAAATCTAATCCATCAACATTTTGGGATTTATGTGTTAAAATATATCCATTTCAGCACTTTGCTTGTGCATTGGGGTGTGACTTAACCTTTAAAAAAAGGTTTATTTACATGTTGTATGTAGTGGTATAAATGGTCAGGTTTTGTACAAAATAGATCTTAACTTTCTATATGACTTCCCACAATATTGTCGATTTGTTGAAAAGTGAATTTGCAATGTATAAAAATGTAGTATTTTATGTTGGTGTTTTGAATTAGAGGAGTGTCAGCATTTTGATTGGAAAAATTGAATATGTGTGTGTGTCTGTGTGTGTGTTAATGCAGCCCTGGAGGGAGATCAGGGCAGCACATAGGCAGGATGCTCAGGGATTTGGTTATCAATCGTTGCTTGGCAACCACACACCATCTCTCGTGTCCTCTCGCCCTCCTTCTCTCCTCCTGTTTCCCCCCTTTCTTCCCCTCTTTGTCTCTCCCATCGCTATACCTCGCCCAATAGTTGCAACCTAATCTTGCACCTTCTTCATCTCATCAGCCATCAAATGACAAAATGATGTCTTTCTGTCCTCACTGGGATAGCATGTTGGAGAAGTACATGAATGGTTGGAAGTGGAGAGGTGTCAGCAAGTGCAGGAATACAAAAGCAAGGCAAAGTGAAGAGAGGGCTGGAGGGACAGACGCTTGTTCTGCAGATATTTTGTCTTATTAATAAAGGAAGATGTTGCTGCATCGAGGATAATAGGAGGTGCCAGACTAAACCCAGCAACACCTCTCTCTTTGACAATACATCTCTATCTGAAAGCCTAATAAGTGCTAATATATGCCTTACCTAAACGAACTCTATTTCACAGCTCTACAAGAACATTCTTACATTTAATTCAATGACTTTCCTTGCACCATGCAGTTCTCCATGTTACATAGCTGATCTTATACAGAGTCAGCATATTACATGTCATTTACATTTAATGCAGCCTCCTAACTGCTTGATGCTTGCTTCTGGGACACCATAAGAGTAAGCCATCTTTACTCATATGAAATCAATGATAAGAGCTTACAGCCTTGCTTTAAAGGTGGTAGCACACAGATTATTCATAAGTGAACACCGCCCCCTATAGGTAATACATTGCCACCACAACACCACCGGTTCAAAGAAAACGTGGACACTATACGGCACCAACGTTGTCGTGTGGATAATAAATTCATTCATTCATTCATTTTCTATGCCGCTTATCCTCAGTAAACAAATAATGATGGAATTATATATGTTTGTATTATGATGTTGTAATTTCACGTTCATTTAAATAAAAAAATCAAAACATAAACATTATATATTTTACCATGATATAGTCTTTGGATTACAAATTTAATAAAAATAAATATTTATATTGATATATATGTGTATGCATATATATTGTGACGGTCCACAACGTGATGTGGGAAAATGCAGCTCCACAATGCTGTCGCTTTAATGCATCACTCACATGGAGTCCGGTGGGTTATTGGCCTCTTTTAATTGTAGCGTGTCCTGTAACACAATTTGACAGGAATGACGGGTGAGCGTCGACATTGCACATAAACGGTTACAAATTACTTAACAAAGAAGGTGCATTAAAGTCTTTAAAACGTCCCTCCAAAGTGTAGTGTGGGCTCATATCAACTAGCGAACATTCTTAAATGCACACCACATTGTAAACAACACATTACAAACGGGCAGTACAAAATCGTGTCACGCCGCATCTCATTCCTCACAGTTCTAAACGCGCTTCTGACGGCAACTTGCACATGCAACCCTTCACCAACAACAGGCGCTGTTGCGCCACTTCTGAATAATTTAACATAGCACATTTACACTCCGTTGCATATTATAATATTATAAATATATGTATAACACTAAAAATAAATTATTGGAGATCCAGTTTGCGTTTTAATTATTTATAATAATAATAACAATAATAATAATATATCAGTCCATTTTTCATGCCACTTCTACAAATACACATGTAGACAAACAAGAATTCACACTCACATTCCTATCTTTGGACAATTTAGAGTCGTCAATTAATCTAACGTGCATGTGTTTAGAATGTGTGAGGAAACAGGTAATGATAATAATAATAATAATAATAATAATAATTAATACTTGCAGAGGGGTTACCAGCTCATGATCCAAATAAGAATTACTTTCAGTTTTTGTAGGAACTCATCATGCATATTTTCCCCTTATAGCTATACAAGTTGTAACGTATTACAAGAACATATATGAATCATGAAATGGCAAAAAAACAACTCTACATGTCTCTTCTTAATATTTATTCTTTTGACTCATGGGGGGCAGGGATATTTTTACAGCACAATTTGCATAATATCTCAACACATCCTGTGTACAACCACAAAACCATGACATTAATTTTTTTATGTTTTTTTACACTGTGTGGAAAAACAAGACAATTGTACAAGCAATTTTCTTTACAGTCAGCATACAGATAAATCTATACATATTCTCTCTCTTTTCAAACAATAATCTCTGAGACAAAAAAACATGCAACATCCAAAACATAAAGTCTCAGACGACACTTGGAAGTGGACTTTTTTTGTCTTCTCAACTATAGACGCTTATTACTGTACATTTATATATATCTTTTTAAGTCTCCACTCCCCGACACTCGTGCATGCTCACATTTGGACAAAATAAAAATTCATTCAGTAGAAAATAAACACTTTATGTACAATGTCAAATAACGTTAGTCACATTCGCATCCTGCAGGACAACAACAAATGGATGATTGCACAATTAACAGGCAACAGGACAAACAGTAGTGTGTTGGAGGGCAGTCTAATAGGGAAAACAGTCATCAGACAGCAAGCTTTTGCATGTGTTGGAATTAGTCTTTTATGTTATGTTGTCAAGTAAATCGTCCTAAATTGTGCGTTGCCTTTTGATACTCCTCATGTTTATTCTTTTTCTTTAAAATTTGCTACATAGACATCAACAAATTGCACATCACATCAACGTCCTAACGTGTTTCAATTTCATTCCAGTGCAGAAAAATAGTTGATCTTGCACGACAAATGAGAAAATAAACATATGATAAAGTGCACAAGCTCCATGTGGATGTTAACACATGTTAACCTCATCAATATAGTTTTAAATCAGTTAGAAAATTAAATACTCTAAGAGACCTTATGCTTAAACAGATATAAGATTGAGTACATTTAATTCCTAAAAAAACACACACACACAAAAACATGTTGCATAGAAGTACCCCAAAAGAACCGATGGGTCTTGAGAAAAAAAATGGCACGATAAAACACATTTCAGAAAAGTCAGTATTTTTTTTTACTAAAGTTATTGTAATAATGTTCCTTTTGTGTGTCTTTTTTGCTGTTAAAGTGACATCTTTTACACATTTTTTAAAAATGCATCAACGTGTGAAATGCTTAATTACGGTTTTAGTTGCTTTGTTAATTGTGTTTTGCCACCTTTTAAAATATGATAATGACTATTTTAAGGAGTCACCTGCACTATAATGCTAAGTGCTGACATTTGACCCCGTGAGTCCTTTTTGTGATTTTTGTGTGGGGGGTGGTCTGAGGGAGTGTTTTGGTGACAGGCAGTGGAAAAAGGCTGGTTCACCGTGTTGCACCGGGAGTCACACACAGACAAACGACAGCACAGTGACTTCAACAGCACACACAGCAGGAAAGAGAGGAGGGCCGGGCTTCACAAATACACTTTGTGTGTAGTAGAAGAGTGTTGTTAGGCTGTCAGAAAGTACAATAAATAAACACATAAACACTAGTCCATGTGTAATGTTTTTAACATTCCACTCAGCACTGCTTTATTTAACATTACAGTGCTTTCTGTATAATATGTTACTGCATGATGTCCTATTTTGTGATGCATTTAGCAATGAAATCTGTAGCAGATTGTCAGGACGCCCAGGGTAGCCTCATATATGTATATGTATATATATTTTGTATATGGTATTTTTATGTCAACATCAAACTCAATATGTATATTTTTTAATTCTCTGTAATCGGTGATAACTTTCTGACAAACTTTTTTCAATTCCAAACTTGCAAGACTTTCTTTTTCTAATAAAACTTCATGTCGTAAAAAGAATGAATGCACCACAATGACATGAAGTGAAGCTGATCCAGTATACTCAGAGTTCAGTCAATTTTATACGTAGCATCAGAGCCGTAACAGAGGAGGCATCATGTCTGTGTAAAAGGGTATTCGGAATGGTGATGGTTTTATGTGCATTCCTCCTGCTTACCATGTTAGATGAAGCTGTTTGCACAATTCAACATGTCCGAAAAGGAGTAGGAAGAAGCAGAGGTTATTTAATCTTACCACTTTTCTCGTTCCTGTTTTAAAGTGCCACAGTTTTCTAATATCCACTGAAAAGAATAGAGAATTTGAAGCAGAAAAGAAGTGAGAAAAACTTTAAGACTTACTTTAAAGAGAAAAAAGAAGACAGTAATGCAAGAAATAATGATAAGTGAATAAACACAGGAGTAAAAAAAACAAAATGAAACATTGTAGCATGTATAATATATTGCTATTGTTAAAACTGACGATTTATGCTATTTTTTTATCTATCTATACGTATCTGAAAATACATAGGATACGAGGTTACCGGGTAAAAGGTTCTGTGTGAAAGGCAAAGGCGGATAAATGCCTGATCTGTTACAGCTCTGATGCGCTATGTTGCAGGGTCTCTTTGTGAAAGGCAATTTGCGTTGACCACCAGCAGGGGGCAGCACAAGTGCCCAGGTAGTTATTATTGCGTAACATGGGAAGCAACCCCAAATGGATGTAATAGTGAATGGCTGTCAATTAAAATACGCAGTTTTTTAAATTGGACTTTTGCAAGTAACACACCTCAGCTCCTTTGTTTTAGATGTTGGTCGGAGTGGAGCTAACGAGCAGCTTGTGCCAGCTCACCACCCTCTTCCTCATGTCCACCTTGTCTAGCCAGATGTAAGCTTCCCCAATGAGAGTCTTCTTCACAAATTTCCCTCCGTTGGACACTAAGAAAAGCTGGAAAATAGAGAAAGAGATGCTGGATTGAATTACTCATTCTGCTACCATGTTGTCAGCTCCAGCATGACTAATGGCAGGACAGGGTAATGGTAATATTTTGTAAGCGTACTATCCTGGTTTCCAGTCATTTTGTGTGGGGTCTGATGTGTAAGTAATGCTCTACAGTCCACCGAGTTTAGGGTGAGGAGCTCGGACATCCGGGAGGAGCTCAGAGTAGAGCCGCTGCTCCTTCACATCGAGAGGAGCCAGTTGAGGTGGCTCGGGCATCTAGTCCGGATGCCTCCCGGCCGCCTCCCTGGTGAGGTGTTTCGGGCATGCCCAGCCGGGAGAAGGCCCCCGGGAAGACCTAGGACACGCTGGAGGGACTATGTCTCACAGCTGGCCTGAGAACGCCTTGGTGTCCTCCCGGTGGAGCTGGATAAGGTTGCTGTAGACTGGGAAGTCTGGACTTCCCTACTGAAACTGCAGCCCCAACAACCCGGACCCGGATAAGCGAAGGAAAATGGAATGAAATGGAATCGGAGGTGTTTCTCCAAGCTGCTACATAATCCACACTGCTTGCCTGCTGTAATTCTGGTAGCCACTTATGGTGATGTGTCGGTTGTGAACAAATCAGCTCTTTGAAATAAGAGACAGGAGTCGGTTTGCATTGTTGGGAGCCAAATGAGAGCCGATTGGTGTTTTCCTCGCCCTTTTTTACACACTATAAGGGCGTGCTTACACACACTGCACAATTACCTGTTAGCTGGATGCTGCTTTTTCTTTTTGTTTTGCACTTTTCAATTGATGTATTGTTGATGTTGTGTTGTTTGATTGTAAATAGAAATTTGCATGCAGAGATTTTACTTTTTTTTTTTACTGAGATGGGTCTACTATTTTATAATAGTTCATTATATTTTTTGCAGTTGCTTATTGAGGATTTAAATAAATCAATTTAAATAATAGACATTTTATATCATGTATTTTTTTACATAAGTAATTATTTTACCCAATGCACAAAGTTTGGTAATAAATTAGTTTAGGACAACAAAAAAACATGAGGAGCCAAATGGAAGCTGAAAGAGCCGGCTCTTTTTAGCGAACGGAACTAAATGAAGCAGCTCTCTAAAAGACCCAAAAGAGCCAGAATTTCCATCACTACCTATGTTCACCTCACTGCAAGTTTTGAGTCTGGATTATTAGGCATAAGTTTCAGTTTTACATCTCTGAAACTATGGTGCTTTCAAAAAGTGCAAAATGTCAAAGCTTGATGAAAGACATTATCAGTGAAGCATAAAGTCCTAAACAATGGTACATTTATGCTGTACTTTTTACCTGTATTTTTGCATACAGGTAGGTGGTCCTCAGTTTAAGGAGTTCTGAATTTTGCTGTTTAGTGGTTACAAAGGCACTGTTGTTTATTATTTTTGTACAAAAAGAAAAATATTTTTGGAGAAAAAACATTTTTTTGAGGGGGTGGCGGGGACCAAAAATCCGCATATGACCCAAGACAGCTGGAGTGTCTTTGAGACTTTATTTCTCTTAAGAGAAAGAACTGTTTTTCATTTTTGACCCATGAGGCCTGCAGTCAAAGGTCAAGTTAGTACAAGTTGTTTCTGTGAAAAAAATACACATCTTTTCCTAAATAAGCCACAACTATGAATTCCCACTGGATTGTGTGATCCATGACTGCATACCTGTATGGAGTGTCCCGTGGGGTTGAGAGGGAATCGGAAGGTCTCGTTAAAAGAAGGCTCCCTGTCGTGACGACAAACTCTGGTTTTCTTCTTGATGATCCTTTTCTGAGTTGCCACATTGACCACGTACAATTTCACATACAGGTCTGGAGGGAGGGTGTCAAAGTAGACAAAGGCGTTATGGATGGGGCCTGACCCATAAAACGCCCATGAAGAACAGCTCAACCGCATCCAGTCGCTCATGCATGTACATACACAAACACTCACATATTCACACACATACACCGTGTCTGGTTCACACCTGGCAGGTGGTCGGGGCTTTTGAACTTGTAAGTAATGTTCCTGCACTGAAGGATCTCCAGGACCAACTGGTCACCATCTGTCTTCACCTCCTTCTTTAGGGCAACTTTTATCTCTCCCATCACTTGGGTTTTACCTACAATGACAATACACAAGCCCATTGATTACTATCTATTTATTATAATTGTCATAGTCGATAGTCCTGAGTATTACATCCTTGCAAGTAGACTCATCGGAAATCCTCCAACTGCAACCATGAAAGGCTTTGCACCGTTTTTTTTTTTTCTCACAATTTGCGCTAATTTTGGGATCGGAACCCAAATAGTTCATAGGTCGTCACTTTTATTGGGTTAAAGAATGTCAGAGTGAAATACTGTAAGTTTTTGTATTATCATCAAACAGGCAAACTATTTCTTCAAGCTAAACAAGTTCAGGGAAGCCTGCAACTTCTGATTTATTAATGTAGATTTACTTCATGTGTTGGTAGTCTTCCAAAAAAAAAGCCCATTATTTTTTGGTGAGAGGCCACACATTGATTTTGTCCAGCACTTTTAAAAATTATTATTTCAACTGTCACCTATTAAGACTTGTGTAGAAGAGTCTGTGTATGTTTGCGTCTGTCTAGTATAGGTTTTGTTGTGAAAAGCATAATGTGTTACAGTATTAGCGTGCACGGTGCTATGAAAGTCCCATCACTTATTTGGATAACATTGTCATGAAAAAATTTAACTAATCACTATTAATAATGAGTTAAACCCACCCATCCATTTATTTTCTATGCAGCTTATCCTCATAACGAGTTAAACCTAAAAACTTAATTAAACATACTTCATAAAAATGAGAACATAATTAAATGCAACCCTTTTACAAGCTAAAAAACTACATGTTTTGCTTAGCCTGTTGGAGGTGAACCCCCGGAGCACTGTGTGCACCAGCCAAAGGCTGTTTGTGTTGATCAGGGACTATGCTACATATTGAAATTAGAGATTAGGGAAGGGCTGCACCACTGTGACACCTGCGATGCGTAACATGTAAATGTAGTTATAGCAGACGACGGTATACGGTTGTATCCTAAGTCATGGCTTCAGCTACAAGGACAGCAAATGTAGAGTTTTGTGGAGATGCCAGCAGGTCTGAAAAGAGTAGAATCATCCATGTATACTGTAGTAGATCCCTGCTATTTGCAGCGGCCAGCTTCCAAAACCACCTGCATATAGCAAATAAAGGCAGCAATAGAAACGCCCGTTAAAAAGTCTATTTTTTACACTAAAATTGGGGTTATGCCGCTGCCAGCAAAATTATTCTCCGAGTAATGATGCCAAAAGCATGGAGTAAAATACATTCAGGGGTTTCAGCCACTCTATGGATGGTGCAATGGATGGAAAAGACCTGATGATTGTAAGAAATCTGTACTAACATCAACAAAATAGTTAGTAAATGCAGCCAATGAAAACCCATTCAAATCCAAAGAGGGGTTCAATAATATTGTGTACAATCTCTTGATTTGTTTAACATATACAAAACAAAACATCACTGAACAAGATGGAATACATAGCAAACATCTAAAAGGCAAGCCTATAGTGAAGCAAACGGACTTGCTCTGAATGTTAACTAAAGTAAATGAATAACACTTTCCAAAAAAAAAAAAAAACACACACACACATACAGCCAATGCAGTAAAATTGCAGTGTTTCCACTTGCATGCATTTTGTCTCTGCATTGTCCCACAGTTTGCATTGACAATACGTGTCATTGCCAATGCAGCAGGCATCACCCCTAGCTTAATTAATTTCTCTATTTGCAAGGAACCTACAATATGTTGAACTCCAGAGAAAAAGCTTTTGTTGTTGAAAAGTAAGGTAAGTCTATATTTTCTCGCAACTGCAGAAAGAGAATGCTAAAAGAGCAGGAAAAAGGGATACATTAGAAAAAAGAAGGCATGCACAGTGTTGGAGAGGGCAGTGCTGACTAGAAGACATAAATCCCCCCCGACTTGCTCCAAGAGGTGTTGGAAAAGTAAAGCCGTTCATATGAATGAGACATGTTTTGGCATGCACCACTCGCATTGTATGCACATACAGTAGGTTGCGGTGCTTTCACGACTAGTTCACAAAAATGATGGGTGCCATGAATTTTTAACATTTCAAATATTTCTTTGCACACTGGCATGCAGTCCCCGCACATTTTATACATGCTGTTTATAACCAATTTATTGAACTCATTTGCATGTCATTGTCACACAAGATTTTGTACAACTGTGGGGACAAAATGCGTGCAAGTGTAAATTAGGTCTAAGATACAACTGTGAAATAATAATGATGTCTACTCAGCATCTTGACGTGTCACACCTGTGAGGTTATCTCAGCAGACACAGACAGATTTGTGAACAATATTTGACAAATAGGCCTTTTTTGTCATAGATTTTAGATCTTGGATCATTTAGCTCATATAAGATGGGAGCAAAAACAAGTTTTATGTTACATTTTTATTCAGTGTAATAAAGCAAAACATGACAGTTCAGCCACTTGCCTTCATTGTCTGGAGTCCCCAGGTGGTTTTTATCAGTTCCATTGGGAATAGTACCACTGTGACAAACAGGACAAACATTTTCTCACAACGTGTTGATCACAAACATGTACATTTTTTGTATTTAAGTGTTTTTTTTACATCCGTGGCACTTGAAAAATGGCGCTGTCCACTCCAGTTCCTCCCGCTTCACCCGCATCTAGTCCTCCATAGGCGTCCCCAACCAAGCTGGGGGCCGACAGGACCACTGACCCTGAAACATCACCTAGCCTGTGTCCTGGTCCTGAAGACAACACAAACAGAAAAAGAGGGTAGTGTCTATCTATGATACCTGGAGCTTTAATGTAGATTTATAATCTTTTTTGTTGGTTTTGGTTGCTGCGTGCTTTACAGTTGTTGTACACTTGTATGCAAGGACTGTCATAGACTGTCATTTATTTTGAGATTTTATGAAATTTGTCTGTCTTCTGTATGTAGGTTCACAACATTCATCCCCACAATCTAATAAGATCCAATGCAAGAGCTGTATTGTAACGTAAACTCCATTTCAATAAGGTATTATTAAAAATGTTGTTTATTATTGTAATTGTTGTTGTACTGTATGTATCTGTTGGGATACACTGCTTTTACTGTTGATCAAAATAGATTATCATTGGATTTTTTTATTGTACTCGTTGAACTGTTATTTATTTTGATGCAGCTCTTGTAGTGGTTCTTCCTAGAGTGTGCAGGTGTACCGATTTTGCAGTCAAAGTCAGAACTAGTCGTGCTTCTTTTGTGCAATGTTAAATTAAGCTTGGAACAGAATCAATAACTTAGTGTTGCATAAATTGTCATAGTTATATGACATACAGTATATAGCACATGCTACACATTCACAGTGACACACTTATTTATGTATTGTTATTGACATATTATGTTATATGCACAACTGAGGGATTATATATGGTATTCTTTAAAAGTAATTTAATTTTAGGATTATATAGGTGTATTATCTTTCTGATGTTGCCTCACCTCACCTTGCCTCTGCTCCTCTCTCTTTGCTCTCATTGGTGGATTCACAGGTTCACAATGACCTCGCGCTGTCTCTTTGACCGCTTCATTCTCTGCCAATTGTCCCTTTTGCTATGAGGCATTGGGAGTAATGAAGGGAGGGGAGGACTGGGTAGGGTGGGGAGCCTGTCTTCATACCCGTGTGTGTGTGTGTTATTTTTGCTATGCTAATGATTCAGTCGTATGATTCAAGCATGCAAACACACACTACAGTAGAAGGCAAGGGAGCTGCTAGGTCATGCTTGTTAATAATAGTCTTTATGTGAGCAGAGAAGACACTAGAACAGGGCGATTCAACTGGTGGCCAGTGAATTACATCAGAACGATTTGCAAGTTCAAATAAAAATCTGGGAGAAACTAGCACTTTTGCAGCATTGCTAAAAAAATAAAAGAAGCAGAGAACTATTTTTATTTTGAAGATCTTTGAAGAGCACTAGCATGGTGATTGATTTTATTTAGGACTATATTTTCATGAGTTACATAATATAAAGTAGGGCAAAGCCATCACGGCTATCGCTGTTACATTACGATATTTTCTGGATTATAAATTGCTACGGAGTATAGGTCGCAATGCAAGAAAATACACCACAAAGACGGAAAAAAAACATATACTGTACAAGACGCCCTGGCGTATACTGTAAGACAAATTTATTTCGAAAAATTACTTCACAAAATTCAAGACTAAGAAAAGACATTTAATCTGGAAAGGCAAGTTATTCAACTACAATATATTATACAGAACAACAGGCTGAGTAGGTGTCCGGTATGTTGACATAATACGTTAGCAGTTATTCAGCCACACAATAGCATAAAGAACATACCTGTGAGGCTGAACAATCTAAATGAACATAACAAGCCGGTAAGTGCAACAAGCAAGTTACCGGGAAGCAAGTTCACCAAGCTCCCAATCTCACTGACATCAACATCACTGAATCCATAGACTTCTTCACCAACACATATTGTAGTTACTAGCCTACTGCGCCCTCTCGTAGCTTTTGGCAATAATTTTCACTCCTTTGTTCATGTCAGTTGCAAAAAGTGCAACTTATAGTCCGAAAATCACGTAATGTACAAAATACGGTCCTTAGCTTTTTGAAAATGGTCCCAAAAACAATGTCGTTGAATGGCCCTGTCCCGCAATCAGTAGTTATTTGTTTATTGTTGATTTTTAAGAGTGTGAGAAGCTGCCATCCCAGATTGGTTTCTGCTGTGGTGTCAAGGATCACCACTGAGTTTTTGTATGTGGTAGAAACCATATGCTTGGGATCGGCACATGCAAACTGTGTATTTTTGTAATTCAAAGTTGAGTATTTATAACTTAATTTACAGATTTGAGCTCAATAAAAGATGCTGAAAATGCAATCACATTTGTTATTTACACAGGATTAAGAAAGTAGCAACAACAGACAACAATAAATGTATCTTGTTTACATCCGGAGGCAATTACCAACTAAAAAGAGGAAATGGGTGGAAGCTAAGATAGCTTTAAGGTTTCATTTCAGCATTGCAACATTGCATGCACAGGGAAAAATAAATAGGGGAAGCATGTGAAAGGTTAGTGCATCAAGGGTAGGGAAGGGATTTACTTGGTTGCAGGCGGGATTGTTGTACGGCAGCCTCAGCAGCAGCAATGGCTATCCCAGCATCCTCCAGGTGGGCCTGAGTGAC
Source organism: Oostethus manadensis (assembly GCA_024372805.1). Classification (NCBI taxonomy): domain Eukaryota; kingdom Metazoa; phylum Chordata; class Actinopteri; order Syngnathiformes; family Syngnathidae; genus Oostethus; species Oostethus manadensis. Next base: position 2,267,705 of record QODF01000002.1, on the reverse strand, counting down.
GCTGCTCTTGCTTTGGCTTCGAGACGGCCCGTGGGAGCGTAGCTGGCCATCAGAGGAAGACTTGGAGCTACCCGGGCTGCTGTGGGACTTTTCCAAAGGCAACGTCTGACAGTCTGTCGGGATATTAGTATCAGGGAAGATACTTTAAAAGCATTGTTGGTTGTTTGGAAGCTACATGGATGCTATGTAGATAAACTTGAACCTTTCTTACATCATTATATTCTTACACCACAAATTTGATTAGTGTGTGTAACCCGCCTGGTTCAGCCAGCCCTAGGTTCCGCCCTGGGCTCAAACCAAGGTCCGCTGAATGAGATTCGAGAGTTCTACCCATTGACATAAAAGCCCAAAATGTATAGTAGACGTACAGCGCAACCCCTAAGGTGTCAGGTAGTAAGGTTTAATGACTTACATTCAGCCACACTAGCCGCGTTTGTACTAATTGTCCTGTGACCGATTTTAATCATTTTAATGGATTTTATATAGCACTTTCAAGGTACCCAAAACACTTCACGGTGACGTGAAACCTATTATTCATTGACTCCTCAGTCACACACTGGTGGTGTTAAACTACATCTGTAACCACAGCTGCCGTGGCATAGACTGTTGGAAACTTACCTGCTAATTCAGGCCACGACCAAACATGTTGCAAACACTGTAGGCGAGGCACAACACCAGCGACTGCGTGGAGGGAGTGAGGATCAAACTACCAACCTTCTGGTTTCTGGACGACCTGCTCTACTTCCTGAACCTGATCCACTTAAGATTTGAACCTGTGGTCTAGCAAACCCTGGACTAAATGAATGGCTAACCCATCAGGAATCGGGCCTTTTTGGCAGGATTTCAACAGAAACAAGTGAAAGAGCAAGATTATGGTTTGTTAATGCAATGATAACAATGGTTAATAGCTCACAGTATATTCAAGCAATTCTTAGAATTGTCCCTGTATTTGTACAACTTCTACAAATAAATGTAAAAAATAAGCTTTTAAAGTAATCACTGTCATATCCCGCAAGACACAAACGCAGTTACTTTTTCTTTATTATATATATTTTTTGTAATACCTTAAAGAAGGAAAAACATGATGATGACCATAGAACTAATAATGGAACTTACTGAGATATGGGAAAGCTGTACACTCTGTCCTGGCTGCTCAGTACAATATGGCTACAATATGGCAAAAAGAACAGCAAAAAGTGAAATGTTTTGACTCATCAGCTTAATGGTGAGTGCACATTATATTATGTTTACGATTTACTGCTAAGAGCGTTTAACTTTGTTACACTTGAACGACAAGATGTTAGATGTTAGTTTTATACGTTGCCTGTTCAATTAATAAGTGTTTCGTGGTGAGTATGCCTCTCTGTCAGCAATAATATGGCAATGATAATGGTTTAATATTATTTGAACATGCACTTAATGTTCAAATAATTACTTAATACAATTGGCAGTTCCACATGTCCAAAAGGAGGAGGAAGAAGCAACACTTATTTAATCCTACCCCTGTAGGATTTCCCCTACAGTATTTCCATTTGTGCAGTAGAGTAGACAATGTGCTCATAAAGGAGTGAAGCGTTAGTGATAAGGCGACAGTGATTAGACTTAGCATTGACAGTAAAACAGACAGGAGAGAACATAGTTGGATCATGGGTGAGACAATTTCAATGGAATGAAGAGTGATTAGGTGTAGTAGTGATTAGACATACCGTATTATTGGATGAAGACAGTAGTTCAGGACTCTTCTTCCTTGTATTTTGTAAACATCAACTCCTTGTAATGTTTCTTGAAATCACTTGTTTTAGTTCCTTACTCAATCTGTAATTTGATTCCACATACCGAAGCACTGAAGGTGTTTAGCGTTGTTTATGCATATATGTCTTTTAAGTTTAATTTGTCCCTGAGGTCATATTTCTCTTCTCTTGTTGAGAAAAACTGTATGTCATTCTTTGGTAACTGATTATTGTTTGCTTTATGCATCATTTTAGCGGTTTGAAATATTACCAGATCAGCAAATTGTAATAATTGTTATGAAATAGTGGATTTGTGTGTTCTTAATACACCACATCATGGATTATCCCGACTGATCATTTTTGCAGTACATTAAGAGAGTGAAGTGTACTTTTGTAAGTGTTGCCCCATATCTCCACACAATAACTTAGATACGGTAACACCGGAGAACAATAAAGATAACATTAGCCTGTAGTAACTTTAAATAAGTGTTCTACTACCTTTGGAGGGATCAGGGAAGATTCCATGGCTTCTGCTCTTGATTACAGAGTTTTTGGGTGAATCATAACTCCCTTCTCCTTGTTCTGGTCCTTGCCCCTGCCCCATACCATGCCCAGGCCCCATCCCAGGCCCTGATAGATGGCCCTGGCCCGAGGGATGCCCTTGACCGTGCCCCTGACCGAATCCAGACCCAGATGGTCCTTGAGTTCCATGGTGGGCTTTGCCGTTGTTAAAGCTCTCACTTTGTTCCTTAAGTGGCAGCCAGCGAGGGGTGTTATCTAACTGGGCTGTGTTTGACAAGTCAATCAACACCTGGGATGCAAAAAAACATGCAGATGAGGCAGCAACAAATTGTTAGCGTCAACTAAATACAAGGCTTTGGTTGTAAAATCACTCACTTCTCCTAGGAAGTCATTGGATGACGATCTGTCGTAGTCCCAGACGGTTACCTCCAATGTCTTTTTCTTCAGCTAGAATGAAGAGGAATAGAATAAGTGGATAATTTATTGCCTTTATGCATTTACTTGTGTGACTAAATTAAATTGGTTGTGCTTGTGACCTCTCTGGGCCATGCATCAAAGAATGCAAACAACATCATGTGGCAATGCAATAAGCAAGCATATATAGGAGATTTGCATCATGTCAACACTTACTTGCATCAACGAATGTGTTTGTCATGTTTGTGTGTGGGGTGTGGGGGATGGGGGGGTCTAACTACAATGATACAATGAAAGCAGCGGAAGCAGTAGTACTTTAAGGTCTGTGCGCAAGCAGTGACATGTAATTAAATGGAGGACGTCCCACAAGGGCTGGCTGAAAGTCAGAAATACTATTCAGATAGCAGCCTCTGCATTTGGGACCACCAGTGGGCGCTGGTGAGCACTATGCATGTTCAAAACACAATTGGTCTTCTTTAAAGATAATTATTATGTGTCAAGAATAATAATATTCAATAAACACCAATTATCTTCATGCATTCATTTTCTATGCCGCTTATCCTCATTAGGGTCGCGGGTATGCTGGAGCCTATCCCAGCTGGCTTTGGGCGAGAGGCGGGGTACACCCTTGACTGTTCGCCAGTCAATCGCAAGGCACATATAGACAAACAAACATTCACACTCACATTCATACCTATGGACAATTTAGAGTCGCCAATTAACCTAACATGCATGTTTTTGGAATGTGGGAGGAAACCGGAGTACCCGGAGAAAACCCACACACACGGGGAGAACATGCTAACTCCACACAGAGATGCCCAACAGAGATTCAAACCCTGGTCTTCCAGATCTCCTGACTGTGTGGCCAAGGCAGTTTACTAAGGCAGTTTCATTACAAAGATTTATGCATGATAGAAAGGCTTTACCAAAGCCAAGTTCATTGGTCTCTAAACAGAACTGAAATAGGGCCGGCCCTTGAGCACTTGTTTAAGTAAACGAGCCACTCAAATTATTGGACTGCGCCCTTCATCCAATGAAAATATGGGAATGATACACGTCACGTGACGTCAAGACGCAATCAACACACGTTCAGGTTCGACACTATAGAGTAGTAAGCTAGATTGGTTTTCATCGGGAGCAAAAAGACCACGATAGCAAACCAACACGACATGAAGAAGAGTTGTTAATAAAAGGAAAATGTAGCACTTTGCCACTTGAGCAAAAATTTAGAAATCAAACGTTACGGGGCCGCATCAGACGTTGGATTTTCCATTAAATCAGGAAAGGACAAAACCCGCTCCGTCAACCCCGAATGGTTCAAAAGTAAACCATGGCTAACTGCGTGTGAACAACTTGGGATCTGCTGTTACGATATATATCATAACTATCTTTAACTCTCCATAACTGTTATGATATACTGTATATTATAACAGCAGATCCCTGATAATGCAATGTATGTTAAGAGGCTAATCCTCTACTTTTGTAGTATGGCTCGGACAAGCTGACTTTCTGTTTACATGACATACCAACAACAATCTATTTTGTACAGTTGCCAATAAGTATAAACAAAATCAATAAATTCAGAGAATGTGAAAAAGTTTTATGTTATATTACAATTATGTATCAGTGGGCATTATGTACCTATGGAGATATAGAAAAGATCCAATTTTATGTATTTTATGTACTAAATTAAAAAGTAATTTATTCCATCCATCCATCCATTTTCTATACCGCTTATCCTCATTAGGGTCACGGGGATGCTGGAGCCTATCCCAACAGCCTTTGGGCGAGATGCAGGGTACACCATGGACTGGTCGCCAGTCAATCGCAGAAAAGTAATTTAATTTCTAAGCAATTACTGTTTGACTTAGGGTAAATCCAAATGACTAACAAAAAAAAAACTTTATCATGCAAACCCTAAAACACTGCACTAAACACTGCACTGTACTTTTGGCTGACAACAAGCATGTCAAACTAAAGTGGTGGGTTGCGGTAATGCAGCTAAAAGGCTGCACAGGAATACTGAAAATCCCTCATGATAAGTTACAAGGACACGATTCTTGTAGAAATATTTCATTCATTCTGTTTAAAGTGGCTCAGAGAGTTCACATAATACAATCTGGAGATTTGTGCGTATCTGATCTTATCTCACTGCCTTAAGAAAGTACAAGACTTGACACCTAATTGTCATGTCATTTGTCTTTGTGACATTTGGTCCGTACTGCTTGATGCAGTTACACGTAGGCCTCTTTTGGCAAATGTTATATAGCATCTATTCACTGTATCTGTATCACTCACTTGGCCTTCATCTTATGCTTTATCACTACCTTACACTTAGTAGTAGACACTTAGTAGTAGACCAGCTCCAACCAGCTAAGACCAGCTGGTCACAGATACAAACATACGACATGATGGCCTCCCACCCATGCAAAGGGGGGCTTGATATTGATTTTCTTACAGATATCAGATAATGTTTGGCACTTCATTAGTGATGTGTAATACCAATCATTTTGTTTCCCATCTGTTACTCAGGCTGGTATGGGCAACTCGGAGCTGATATTAATACTGTCTGCAAATTCACTTAATGTGTCTGATACGTTTTAGGTAGTGTATTTCATATTATAGCATAAAGAATACTTGCCATTTAATTAATGTATTAGTTAATTATTAATTCAAGGTAAAAATGATTTCCTTTAAATCCTAAAGCATATTAAGATAGCGGGGTGATTTACCGAACTATAACTATATATATAGTATAATAATATTAAAGTATAGTAAGTATAGTATAGTAAAGTAATATATAACTATAGCCGAACTAAAAAAACAGGACAAAATCATAAAAAATATGTGAAAATGGTAAGGTAAACTATAAGAAAAAACAACTTTTCAGACAAACATTACCTCAAAATACTGAAGTACAGTATCAAAAGTAGAATCGATTTTAGAGCACAAGGAGTTGATACCGGACATATTAATATTTCAGTATCGATCCGCACTTCAGTACACTTCATTCATTACTGGCATCGAAATCGGCAGCAGCTTTTCCCTCAAACTACTGTGGCATAATAAACAGATCTGAAGTCAGTTGGGATAGGTTCCAGTATACCAGCAACCCTACTTAGGATAAGCAGCATAGAAAATGGATGGATGGGATGTGCTTATTCTGGATGCATTTCACAAATAAACACTGTTTGTGCAAAATAAGACTAATACTGCAGTATGCAATACAAGTTATACAAAAAGTGGAAAAGTGTTCTGTGTGACTCCGAGTGATGCTTCCAGAGGCGTGATAATAGATTAGAAGTATTGATGGAAAACACCCTATTCCCCCTCGGCATAAGATGGACAGATAGATACTTTTGTAATCTACTAGAGAAATTCATGTTTCCAGCAGATCTTCAAAAATTTCATAATAAACTTAAACACCTAATCACAAAATAAAACAACTAAGACAAGGCAAGAGAGATAAGAAAATAAGAACATTGAATAAAAATAATACAACTTTAAATATGCAGTCCGATAAAACATAATTAGGTAAAAAAAAATTAGGTGTGTTGTGTTGAAAAGCTACACGGCGTGGGGGAAGAATGATCTTCTAAGTCTTTCAGTGGAGCAGGACAGTGATAGTAATCTTCTACTGAAAATGCTCCTCTGCTGGGAGATGATGATGATGCTGTGCAGTGGATGATGCTGGTTGTCCATGATGGACTGGAGCTTCCTCAGTGTCCTTTGCTCTGCCACACATGTCGGGCTGTCCAGTTCAGTGCCAAAGACGGAGCCTGCCTTCCTCACCAGTTTTTCTAGGCGTGTGGCGTTCTTCTTCTTGAGGCTGCTCCCGCAGCACACTACTGCATACAGGAGGGCACTAGCTACCACAGTCTGGTAGAAGATCTGTAGCAGCTTCTTGCATAAGTTGAAGGATGCCAGCCTTCTGAGGAAGTACAGACGACTTTGTCCTTTCCTACACAGATCATTCATGTTGGCAGTCCAGTCCAGGTTGTCATCCAGATGCACTTCCAGGTATTTATAGGTGTGAACCACCTCCTCACAGTAACCTTTAATGAGAACAGGTTCTGGATGTGTCCTGTTTCTCCTAAAGTCCACCACCATTTCCCTGGTCTTGGTGGTGTTGAGGTGCAGGAGGTTTCCGTCACACCAGTTGACGATGTCCTGGATTAGTTTTCTGTACTCGTCCTCCTGTCCATTCCTAATACATCCCACTGTAGCCGTGTCATCCGCGTATTTTTGTACATGGCAGAGCTCAGAGTTGTACTGAAAGTCGGACGTGTACAGGGTAAACAGTACAGGAGAGAGCACGATTCCCTGCGGTGCTCTTGTGCTGCTCAGCCTCAGGGGACCACTTCCTGAATGAGTGTGTCGTTACAGGTATTTTCCTCACTTTCCATGTATAATGAGGTCTCAGCTAAGTAGCGGATTGTCATGACAGAGTCGTCTGTACTTCCTCAGAAGGCTAGCGTCCTTCAACATATGCAGGAAGCTGCAATGGATCTTCTGCCAGACTTGCCCTCGTGTATGCAATAGTGTGCTGGGGGATCAGCTTGAAGAAGAACGCCACACACCTGGAGAAACTGGTGAAAAAAGCAGGCTCTGTCATTGGCACAGAGCTAGACAGGCCGACATCTGTGGCAGAGCAAAGGACACTGAGGAGGCAGTCCATCATGGACAACCAGCATCATCCAATGCACAGCATCATCTCCCAACAGAAGAGCACTTTTAGTGGCAGATTACTATCACTGTCCTGCTCCACTGACAGACTGAGAAAATCATTCCTCCCCCACGCCGTGCGGTTTTTCAACGCAACAGAGTGGGAGAGAGATAAAAAACACACACACAAACTTTTTGACTCGCGGGCCACATTGGGTCACAACATTTGGATGAGGGGCCGTCTATATACATGTGGCCATCAAATGGTGTGCAAACAAAACAAAAACACATCCACAGCAAGTTAAAGCATCACATAAATCAACTGCTAGTACAAAGTGGGTGATAATCAACTAAGCTCTAAACATAACACGTAACTTAAACTGTTATTGTTACTGTTGCCCGCAAGGTATCCTGGGTAGTCTTACACATGTCACAATGTCACAAATCATGTTACAATAACATGCTTTGAAAGTAAAGATTTTAAAAAAGACATTTGGAAACACCCGGTGGGCCGGATTGAGATGCTTGGCGGGCCCAATGTGGCCCACAGGCCGCAGTTTGCTCACCCCTGACTGAGCCACATTACATACAAAGAGCAAAAGGTAATTACACCCATTGCAAACTGCATATTTACACTCCGAATAGGTACAGTGCTCTGTGGAGATCTGTGCAATTTGATGAGGTCTTACTTGTGCAACATTATCATTATCAGCTAAAAAAACAATACCAATATGAGTTGATATCTAATTTTTATGGCCATGGGATATTATCAAACATCACTAGTACAAACCCTTGAAAAGTGTGTGTGGGTGTGTGTGTGTTTTGTGTGTACCAAACCTGTTCCAGATGAATGTTCTTGTAGATGACCGTCTGGTTCCATTCCGGATTCATGGTCTTCTGTGCATACTTGGTTCTCCTCTTGTTGTCAACACTGAAACAAAATAACTCCAATTTAGAAATGTCTTCCAGCTTTTATTCAATATGTATCTGAAAATGTAACTGAAAATATGTTAGAGTATGACCTTTTCTTGAGGACAAATGATTGTAATGATTGGAAACAAATTGTAAATGTTGTAAAGTCTAACAGACGCAATGTGAGAGGCATGAAGAGTAAAAGCTCTGGTACCGGTGATCATAACATCATGAAATAAAGCACACAAGACACACAAACAAAACACACAACAAAAGGGTGAGAAAAATGACTACATTTTGCAGGAATAGAAAGGTCAAACACCAACTGAAAGCAAAGATCAGCACCACACTACCTTGCATTCTGGACAACCATGACTTGTCTGAGGGAGTCCAGAAGAGGAAGAGGAGGGCAGATTTTCACAAACAAGAAAACCAAAAAACAAAAAAACAGTCAGAGAAGCCCAATGAGCTTTAAAGAAAAGACAGTAAAAGGATAGTGAGCTGAGGCAATCAATACTCTCTCCTGGTTTTGTCACCCAGAATAGCATGTAAACAGGCAACATCACATGAGTGCAATCGGCCAATTGGCTACTCTGAATTGTTTTGATATATACACACAACAGTATGCTCTACTACATTGCTTCTGTTGGAGAAAATCAGTTTGTATTTGAAACAGTTACTGTTACACAGAAGATAATAGCTCTATTGATCCCTGTGCTATTTTCAAGCACTTGAGATGAGGGTACAGCAGGTAGAAATATGAGGAACAAGCTATTGTAAAACATGTTGCGGAAGTTTAATCAGTAAACACTATTTATGTCCACTCCATTGGATGACTTTTTTTGAATGATACTACTCATTCATTCATTCATTTTCTATGCCGCTTATCTTCATTAGGGTCGCGGGTATGCGGGAGCCTATTTAATTAATAGTTAATTAATAATTAATTTAATTAACCTAACATGCATGTTTTTTGGAATGTGGGAGGAAACCGGAGTACCCGGAGAAAACCCACTCTCGCACGGGGAGAACATGCAAACTCCACACAGAGATGCCCAACAGAGATTCGAACCCTGAACCTCCTGACCGTGAGGCCAATGTGCTACCCACTCAGCCACCGTGCTGAATGATACTATATTAACCCAAATATATAAGCTTTTTCTCTAGAAAATTAAGAGATTTATACAAGCATGCTTGCAAGTCCCGCCAAAAAAACCTCTCCCCAAGCGAGTCAAAGCTTTTCTTCCTGTCACTCACATACACCAGTGACCTGGAGAGATGCAGCCGCAACACAGAGACCCGCTGGAAAAATGTTTCTCAAAGGTTGTTCTACAGTTAACAGAGGAGTTATCATGCTAATTTTCTCATAATGGTGATCAATGAAGCTGGGTCATCAAACAACTGTTCCGCAGCAAAGAAATATGGTATTGGTTTTGTTTTGTTTGTTTTTAACTAGCAGGTGTCAATTTTGTCTTAAAAAATTATTTCCCAATGTCTTGAATAAGAAGGGTTTGTCTTACATTCATGTTCATTTTATATGTGGGTCAATACAATATTTGTAAATGTAAACCACATCCCATTAGTCAAGTACAGTATATGTAATTCAATTCAAACCCTCAACTGCGTCATTCTCAGCCTAAAATGGACAAGAAATGACTGCCTCATATCATCATGTCCTGTCTCATTCTCTCATACAAATATATGAAGTTTGTTATATTACATACAGCACAGTCATCAGAACCAAATAGGAGAGGGAGAGAAATTAAGACAAGCACAAAAAAGCTGGAAGGCGGACACAGACCAGACATTACTAGCCGCTCTCAGAGCTCACCCTCTTCCCGGTAGCAGGTAGACCTTGACGAAAGGGTCAGAGTAGCTATCATTGTCTCTTGGGGCCAAGTTTCGGGCCTGAAGCACATGCACAATCAGGTTTCCCACGTTTCTGTCATAGTTGATCTGCAACTGATTGGGGAGAAGAGTTGGAAAATGATTAGAATTAAACACTTATGTGTTCTATTGGGTTTCAAAGCCATCTTTACAGCAACAAATAATTGTTTCTTCCAGGTTATTAAGTACGATATTTTCACAACATATCAAAAGTGTTCCCAGAAAGGCCCACGATGGTGGTGTAGTTTGGAGTTAAACCAGTGTTTTAGAACAAAATAGTCTAAGTGGCACAAAAATCACACGTATATAATGTGAGACCTCAGCATGTCTTACAAGACACCATCATTTGCTTTTTCTGTAGCTTTCAGGGTACCATAAAAGAGTACTTGTTAAATGCAGAAATAACCACTGACCCAGACATTTAATGTGTGTCCTGGCTGGTTCACCAATATTACAGACCATTAAAGTAAACAATCTGGGGTTGCCAATTTGTCATCCATGTTGTCCCTGTGTGAGACCCTCTTCTGGCACACCCTTCCCCCAACACACATACATCTGCCCCACACCACCTTAGTGTGTGCCGTTTACGCTCAACCTGCAGGTGACGTAGCCACAGCTGAGTCCACACAACACATAAGGACGATAATTCCCCACACAGATCAACATATCCCAACACTAACTGACGTAATACAAAAACACTTCACCGCACAATTTGCTCTATTGTTTTTCTGGTGGGAGTGCCACTGTGTGCCTTCATCAAGCCGCCCTTTGCGCTCGTACATAAGGCACATGGCAGAAAGCATTGTTGTGATTATGCTTGTTGCAACTGCGCATATTCCCTGCACATTTTAGCAAATCATCAGCATTTTTGACCATCTAATTTGTGCCTGAGTAGCGCTCAACAAGTCAAGTGTCTAATCAATCAATCTAATGTGTCCCTGTATCATGCACTCACATTTTCACTTACTTGTTTATGCTGGCAGACATGTCGATTTGTGTTGATAATCCTACATCGTCTCTCTTGGTTTGTTTGTATGTGAGCATTGGGAACATCACGTTTACTCTACACAATTCAACATTTCATCGTGTTTAATCCCAATACTTCACCATGCCTTTTAATGATTTATTCAAGCCATGCGCTTAACATGATGACACAATAATTCCTGGGTTTACATTTAAAAAAATCTATGTCAGGTTTAGGCAACTGATTAATCCAACCTGATTAATCCGGCCAGTCGGTTAATTTTAAATTTTAAAAAAAGAAGGAGAAAATGTGATCTCAAAAACAGTCCTAATTTACTGACTTATACAAGTGTTTGGAAACAAATACATTATCAATAATGAAAGACTTCAACTTGGGGTGCCACTCCAACATACATCATTTTGTTATGAAAATAACTAAAAGGACACCAGAGCTGCCTGTGATGCTGTTGTTGCATGCACAAAACGTGACAATGATTATTGTGTGCATCAGCAAGAGTAAATATTGAGGTATAAAAACTTGAGGAAATTTGAGTTTTGTGGCATGTCATCATTGGTCAAGAATTACACAAATATTATTGTTATTATCATTATCGTTAAAATATAAATATTGATTTCAGTTAATGCTTTGTTGAACACCTAACGCTAAATACCTGAGTACTATATGGATTATCTTTAATTCCTTTCAGTTTCACTTACTTTACAATTGTCAGGGATTGTTCTTCTTCTAAAGATTCTTCCAAAGATAGGAAGTTTTCATGGGAAAATTAGTTTTATGATACTGTATGTCAGTCAGTCATAGTCAAGCCTCATTTGGACTCAGTCACTTACGTGTCAGTGTGTTAGAACGTGTGATGGGGGAACGTTGTGTGATAAATTAAACAAGTTCAATTCAGTTCAGTTCAATTTATTTGTATGGTGCCAAATCACAACAGCGGTTATCTCATGGCACTTTACACATGAACAGGGCTCGGCAACCTTTACCATCAAAGGAGTCATTTTGCTTCCTCTTCCAGTAAAAAAAATGTTTGGTAGCCGCAAAACATTACAAAACTTATAAAATTGAGATCTTTTATTATGTTACTTTGTAGAAACAAAAAATTCAACAATTCAACAAAAACAAAAGTGCAGCTACAATTGTAGACCTACTCTGAGCCAATTTAAAGACTAAACTGAATTCTGTAAAAAAAAATTGCCAACTTTTAAATAAAAAAGTCAGTGTTCATATATGCATATCAGTTTTGTTCGCTCAATACTGTACTGTACATACAGACACTGAATTGTCATCAATAACCATTCCATTGATTCTGTTCTTGACTGTCTTTACAAAGAGCGACATTCTTTTATTTTCTGAAGAATTTAGTAATATAAAAATAATAGAGGTATACATGGTAGATCGAGCCACAAGTCTTAGTCTTGGACCAAGAAACATAGAGAAATGTCTCTGATACCTATCAGCATATCAAGGGTCAGGTTTAACTACATTACAGTATATGCTTTACCAAAGAGGTTAGTTTTGAGTTTACTTTTAAATAAAGAGAGGGTGCCCAGATTGAGTCGGGGAGACGGTTCCATAACAGAGGAGCCTGAGAGCTAAAGGATTTGCCTCCCATTCTACTTCTAAAAATTCTAGGAGTGACAAGTAATTGTAAATTCTGTGAGTGCAGTGTTCTACTGGGTTGAAAGGGTTCTAGGAGCTGTTTAAAATATATTGGTGCCTGACCGTGTAGTGCTTTATATTTAAGAAAGTAAATTGTATACTCAATTCTAAATTGTATAGGTAACCAGTGCAATGAAGTTAATATGGGTGAGATATGGGTTAATATGGGTCCTGCATCTGGTGGTGGCAGGAATTTTCGGACTTTTTTTGTGTTTCGTATATGGAAAAATGCTGTTCTTGACACTTGTCATATTTGGGAACTAAAGGATAGGGCCTGATCAAAGATGACACCAAATTTCCTGACTGTATTATGGGGGGTGAGTGCAACATCATCTAGGTCCATAATATCATTTGCAATCTTGTCATCCAGCTTTTTATGACTTTAAGACACACCTGGAGTGTGGACAGCTGACTAGTTGGGTTAGGTTTCATTGATAAGTACAGTTGTGTGTCATCTGCATAGCAGTGGAAGTTAATGGAGTGTTTTCTAATGATGTTACTTAAGGGGGCCATATAAAGGCTGAACAACACCGGTCCTAGCTGAGAACCCGGTGGGATGCCGTGACTGACCTTCACGTGTCTGGATTCTTTATCACTAATGGATACAAACTGCAGGCGATCTGACAAGTAGGACTGAATCAATTTGAATGCATTTCCTTTAATGCCAAGGGCATTTTCTAAACGCTGTATGAAAATTTGCTGAATTGTGTCAAATGCTGCTGAAAGGTCTAATAAAACCACTACTGAAATGAGGCATTTGTCTGAGGCAATGAGGAGGCAGGTGAGGAGCCATGCTGTTTCTGTGCTGTGGTGCATCCTAAATCCTGAGTGAAAGACCTCGAGTAGATGATTGTTTTGCAGCAAATTGTGTAACAAGTAGTCCTAACAGCAAAAAGGAAGTGTGGAGGCTGTAGGCAAGTCCTGCTAATTATTATTATTAGCAGTAATTATTACACTGTCTACACTAGGGGTCAGCAACCCGCGGCTCCGGAGCCGCATGCGGCTTTTCAGCCTCCTTGTTGCGGCTTCCTTCGCTGTAATTTTTTTAACACCAAAGTAGGGGAAATGTGTTTTCTAAAATAATATATATATCTGACTCGCCGCCAAGTCCGTGAATGCATCTAGACTGATTTCTGACTGATGATTGGATGAGCAAAGGAGGGAGAGGTAGGCTAGTGTAGCAGTGTAGCAGTACTCTCCTGTGTAGGAGAGTAAAAAAAGGTGAAAGGGGTTTTGAGTTGAGTCTGAAACAAGTAAGCAGTAAAATAAAACAATGTAATTAACGGGAGCATAGCAATATGTTTTATAACGAGAAGTGTGCTGTAGCTATGTGCTCACAGCCCGTGACACACTAATCGTCGAGATGGTGACTCCAGGAGAGGCAGGTTATATGCAGCGGCACTTGAGTGACTCACTGCTCAGAAGAATAGTTCACTTTTATGTCGGCAAATACACCGAGGTAAAGTTGGACGTTGGATGTTTGGCTCCGTAGCTACAGCGGTAGTCCTCCCTCATCGTGCCCGGACTGCTCTCTCATGGTGCAGCAAGCTCGCTTGGGAAGTGGCACTTTAACCGCTGGTTGTTTTGCTAGCGACCGTCAATATATGACTATTTTTGTGAAGATAAATGCTAACACCAGAAAAACCTTTTGTTCCCAATGACGTCAGGAAAAGTCTTTACATTTTTCTCTAGTCATTTTGAGAAAATAAGGTTTGGAAAGTCCAGATTTAGCGAGAAAATCGCCAAGTTGGCAACACTGGGATGTACTTGAGATGGGAAGCCATTCACAGTTGGAGAATACAAGAAATCATCGTTTCTAAAAATATCAAAGCATATATTCTCCTAGTTAAAATAATAAAAAGGAAATTATTCCGAAAATAAAAGAATGTATCTCTTTGCAAAAATAGTAAAGAACAGGTTCAATAGAATGGTTATGGATGACAATTCAGTGTATGTATGTACAGTATTGAGCGAACAACACGGATATGAAGATATATGAACTTTGGCTTTTTTTTATCTTAAAGTTGTTTAATTTTATATTTTGATTTACACAAATCAGTTCAGTGTTTAAATTCTAACAGGTCACATTACAAAACATTACAATTTTTAATAGTCCACAAGTTCTGTCATGTTTTGCGGCTCAAGAACATTTTTTTGACTGGAAGAGGAGACAAAATGGCTTTTTTGACGGTAAAGGTTGCCAACCCCTGGTCTAGACTTTGAGAGCTACATTTTTAATTATTTTATTTTGATGACAAGATGGCCAATTTTAAATTAACAAACCAAGAATAAAGTTTATTTGTAGTTCTAAATTTAATTAAAGTGCTTTTACTCACTTTTTTGCCTCAACTATAAGGTTCTGGCTTTTTCCGAAAGCATTGTTACAACATTACATCCAAATAACAAGCAGATTAGTAGATAAATCAAATTAGCGCATCATCTAGTGACTTCTGATACAGCCAATAGCTACTATAGGCGTTGGCAACAGAGGCCCTTGGTCATGAGAGTAATTTGATTGACACCCCAACAGTTGCCCACGACTGAACACATTGATGCTTTAAGGAAGTGTATTTTGTACCTGAATTTCTCCAGTAATGGGATGCGAAATCTGCATTGTGTCTGTTGGCTAGAAAAAATTGGGGAAAAAAATGATTACGAGTTAGTCAATCCGAAATCAGTAGGAAAATTGTTTTTTTACTGTCATAAAATGATGCATTGTACTTGCTAATGCAAATCGAACATAACAATTAATACATGAGCGGTGTATTTGACAGAAAAAGTCCCAACAGGTTAATCAAATATTTGAGGTATGCTGCTAAAAAATATACATTTCATGTAGAAATGTAGTTTCTTATTTGATACAATGCATTCACTGTGTGCTGTTGCTTAGACTGAGTCTTGTATGGTCCTTGTCTACCTCCACTGAGGGTCATATACTGTACTAAATGTGCCCATTTACTCCCTCTATCATAATTGGCCTGTCATTCCCTGATGTACGCCATAATACTGTTTGACCTTCACACGCGACCTCCCTTTGGAAGTGTTGTATGATGTAATGCTAATGGAATCAGAACAGCCAAAGTAGATGGCACCGGCACAGCGCGCCACGCTGCCGTGTTAAACAAGTGCGTATATTCTGTGGTGTCTTGGCTTTAAGACTAGGGGAGTACCCCCAGCAGTCAGCAAGTGATATAAATATGCACTATGTATTATTATATTCATACAGAGTAGGGATTTAATTGTGACTTATGACAATTATCGTTACAGTATCCAAATACAAACTCCCCAAAAGGGGTAAAGTTTTGGAGTTCTTAAAAAATGTCATAAAGGTCAGGAGTTTGAACCGTCATTATGCAATGGTACCTTTAAAGCAGTGGTTCCCAAACTTTTTTTACCCCCTTTTGGAGATAAAATTCTGTAGTTTGTAATTTTTTTTTTACATAGCTTGTTTCCTAACAGTGCCTGTAACACAGCAGTAACACATCTCAGCCTTTATGAACAATTTAGTGAACACCGCTGCGGCTGCCCGGGTGAGAGAGAAACCCTACTTCCGCACCCCCGGCCGCGGTCGCTGCGCCCTGAACTCCTGCGCCCCGAACTCCCGCCCTGGGTCGGTGCCCGGTGAGGAAGGCGGGAGAGGCTGGGGGCTGAGCCGATGTTGTGCTGAGATTTGCATGCCTGCCGAAAACTGCATCCAGGTCGCGGGAGCGCGCACACTCAGTTTAAACCAAAACTATGACACATGCGTTGAACAACACACTCCGAGTGCTCGCGGATACACACGGAAAGTTAAGAGTGTTGTCGCGCTAACCAGTAGAGAATTTGAACACAGCCAAAGTAGCAAAAAAATCCATAAACAAGGTGCTTCATTATTAAAGCAGCAGGGCAGCAGAGAAAAAAGTAGCAGCTTGTAGTCCAAAAATTACGGTAATAATGAAAAGTGTGCATTGTAGCCCTGCGACCCCCCTGTCATAATAGGGTGCGTGCCCCCAATTTGAAAACCACTTCTCTTTATTAATTAATTTGTTCATTTCCTGTGTCGCAGTAGGGTATGCTGCAGCTTATGCTCCAGCTGAGGAAGCGGCATGGTACACCCCGGACTGGTTGCCAGGCAGTTGCAGTTGCTCTACAAGATAATTTATAGTTACAATTGTCAGCATTGCTATATGACACAGGAGATTGTGAGCGAAAGAAGTGTATTTTACTGGTTTGCAGGCTACTTGAGTTACATGGGTGCGCCACCAATTTGTTTTCAAATAAAAATCCCACTCTGTATATTTCTTTGTGTTAGTCAAATATGTAGTACTTTCGGCCATTAAAATTCACTACCTTGTGTCGTTTCTTGTTTATGGCAGGGGATGCAGGCTGGCCGGGGCTCGGCACACCACTGGAAGCTGCAGATCCGGGGCCTGAGTGGAGTAGAGCTGATCGCTCCAATGCTGACAGCATCAACCCTCCAGGTCCAACTCCTGTGCCCATCATGCCTGGAGCTTGCTGCTGGGACACCTTTTGAAGCTCTGCAGCCAGCTGCTTAGGATCCACACCAGGAGAACGCTGCCCACCTACTGAAGCAAAACATCCATGGTAATGCACATAGCACACTGAACAGGAGACAGTACACACGTGCATGCAAATGCATTGTACATACCAGCCTTAAGCTGGACATGGTGCTCCAAGACTTGTGGGTGCTCAGGGTCAGACAGCATATTAAGGTCACTGTTTGGATCCACACAAGGGGACATTTGCAATGGAATATCAACCAGTAAATTTAGCAGGAATGAGTCAGAGAGTGGTGTTTGTCAGATGAAGGGGCGTGGAGGAGAAGGTAGTCATGGGTGCATTAAACATGTCAAAGAGGATCCGTGGGACGGATGGGCTAAATCATGGCAGCTGTGACTTACAGTCTCACACAGAGCTCCGCCTCTGCACACGGCTGGCCCATGATGCCTTGCACTTCTTCATAGGTCTTTCCAGTCAATGGGATGCCGTTCCACTCTAGCACCTGCATGCCTATGGTGTCAAAAGTGATACAAAGTGTTGCAAATTATATTTTTCATAGATGTTTTTAAAATAAAATAATATGTAATTAAAGTGTAGACTTCCATTTTAGGATTTTTCACAAAACACTTCAGAGCAGATACACTTTGGAATACTCTCAAAAAAGCCTACAACTAAGTAACAAGTGAGTAGCTTAAATCTGTCTAATATCCCTTCTCTCTCCTCCATCATCTCTCTTTGTTCTTCACATTTTTTCCTTCCATCAATGACGAAAGTGAGAGAGAATGGTGTCAAGTACTAGTGGTGGGTCAGCACCAGCACCAAAGCACAAACAAAGGTGACGCTACCGTCGTGCTGTTGTTGCTGTTTTTGGATGCAGAAAGAAGAAGCAGAAGAGACGCAAAATGCGTCATGACGTTCTCTGTGCACCAAGATGTCCGTCGTTATTTTGATCAGGATATTCTGATTGACTGATTGACCCCTCCGTGAATCACCACCTTACCACGGTGGAGGGTTTGAGTGCCCGAGTAATCCTAGGTGCGATGTTGTCGGGGGCTTTATGCCCCTGGTATGGTCTCCCAAGGGAAACAGGCACTTCTGTGCGAATTACAGTTTGTCCATAACAAACACCATGTTTGAACATAAGGGTGTCCATAAGTGCACTTGGCACCAGGACACCCTAGGTCGCAGGTCTATGATCGACTTTGTGGTCGTATAATCAGACCTGCGTCCGCATGGTCTGGACACGCGGGTGAAGAGAGGGGCTGAGCTGTCAACTGACCACCACCTGGTGATGAGTTGGATTAGATGGCGGGGAAGGATGCCGGACAGACCTGGCAGACCCAAAAGCGTAGTGA
>QODF01000002.1:2208126-2248576 GCA_024372805.1 Oostethus manadensis | reverse complement strand
GACCTGGAAAAGGCATTCGACCGTGTCCCTCGTGGTGTCCTGTGGGGGGTGCTCCGGGAGTACGGGATTGATGGTCCGCTTCTACGTGCCATTCGGTCCTTGTACAATCGAAGCAGGAGCCTGGTTCGCATTGCCAGCAGTAAGTCGAGCTTGTTTCCGGTGAACGTTGGCCTCCGCCAAGGCTGCCCTTTGTCACCGATTCTGTTCATAATCTTCATGGACAGAATTTCTAGGCGCAGTCAAGGTGTTGAGGGAGTCCAGCTTGGTGACCTTAGGATCTCGTCTCTGCTATTTGCAGACGATGTGGTCCTTATGGCCTCATCAGGCTGTGACCTTCAGCGTTTACTGGAGCGGTTTGCAGCTGAGTGTGAAGCTTCTGGGATGAGACTCAGCACCTCCAAATCCGAGGCCATGGTTCTCAGTCGGAAACGGGTGGACTGTACCCTCCGGGTTGGGAGTGAGGTCTTGCCTCAGGTGGAGGAGTTCAAGTATCTCGGGTTCTTGTTCACGAGTGAGGGAAGGTTGGAGCGTGAGATCGACAGACGGATCGGTGCAGCATCTGCAGTAATGCGGTCGCTGTACCGGACCGTCGTGGTGAAGAGAGAGCTGAGCCGGAAGGCAAAGCTCTCTGTTTACCGATCGATCTACGTTCCCACCCTCACCTATGGTCATGAGTTATGGGTCATGACCGAAAGAACGAGATCGCGGATACAAGCGGCGGAAATGAGTTTCCTTCGTAGGGTGGCTGGACTCACCCTAAGAGATAGGGTGAGGAGCTCGGCCATCCGGGAGGAGCTCAGAGTAGAGCCGCTGCTCCTTCACATCGAGAGGAGCCAGTTGAGGTGGCTCGGGCATCTAGTCCGGATGCCTCCCGGGCGCCTCCCTGGTGAGGTGTTTCGGGCATGCCCAGTCGGGAGAAGGCCCCCGGGAAGACCCAGGACACGCTGGAGGGACTATGTCTCACAGCTGGCCTGGGAACCCCTTGGTGTCCTCCCAATGGAGCTGGAAGAGGTCGCTGGGGACCGGGAAGTCTGGCCTTCCCTACTGTAGCTGCTGCCCCCGCGACCCGGACCCGGATAAGCGGAGGAAAATGGATGGATGGATGGATATTCTGATTGATTACAATTAGCATGTAAACAGGAATAACCCTGTTTGCTCACGCATGTAAACGAGTTTTCTAAATGTTTTTCAGAAACCAGAATATTTACCTTAACCCGAATAATAACTGCATGTAAACATAGTCACCGACTAATATTTAAATTTGTGTGATGATGTGAAACATTTGTGACCAAAAAATAAGAAATCGGGACACCATCGTCCATGTTGGAAGTTTAATGACCAATGCAACAAATGGAAGATTTTTATCATAAAGATGGTACGTGTAAGCTCACACTTAGAAAAATATATAAATAATACATAATAAAACTCACCAGCTGCTTGGGTTAATATGTCTTTTCAGAAAACTCCCTCAGCTGTACAGCGCTAATACATTTTGTCCTTCCCCATGCTCTATTTTTGCTTGCACCCGAAGGCATGTTCTGTAGTGCTTTGCTCGTGTAGTTCCAATTCAGCATGCAGTGCCGGGTAAACATCAGCTCCTTGACCACAGTACCTGCTCTTTTGTTACAACTGAGACTTCCAATAATAGGAATACATCATTTAAGATGTTTTTTGGCTTTTCAAATAGGTGGTGTTGAAATAGAGTGAAATCAGCCACAAATTTTCTCCCCCTTTGTTAGAATTACGACTGTAGATAAAACTATACATCCTCAAAAACAACCTTTGACTGTAAGAAGCAGCATAAACATCTCAGCTCTTGGGTTTGAAAATTGCACCTCAGTAAGGTGAGGTGAGATTGCAGTGCCTTTGCTGCATAATGCTTGTTAAATATAGCCAATGACTAATACCACCCAAGGTAAAGTTGTTGTTTTTTTAAAGGATGTGACGTCTTACGGAAAGAGAAATGACACGCCACAGAACGTATGTGTATCATGATTCTGACTTTTTGGATAAGTGGCTCTCCCAGTAAACAAATCATGCTCCAGATTTGACGCATTATATTCAAAACACTTCTATCATTCACTTATTACCCTCTGTGACTTTTCCTGTTTGCTCTGCAACTCCACCAGGAATAACTTTGGCAATGTAGGCTCCAATCTCTCCACGGCTCCCTGGAATGTCCTTGCCACCAACCACTCGTATCCCAAGACCATTCCCTAAGAAAAGACGGCTTAATCAGGACTAAACGACAACAACATTCATGTGGACTTGTTCCATATGTAAGAGTTTGTACCTGACACACTGGAGTCCCTCAGGTCTCTCGTAAGCTTAACACGGGTGTGAGGGAAGACATAAGGGACGAGTTTCATCTGAGGAAGAAGTTTGATATGTTAAAAAAGTATACTAGTATTCAGCATTAATGGTGATTAATACTAGTGACCAATAATAGTAATTATTTGGAAGTAACTGTGACAGGGCAGAGAGAGTCACAAACATTTACTTTTGGTACGGGTACGGTGCTTTTGCTTCTTCCGTGTTTTTTTTAACTAAGGCATCTATTTGAGAGAGGTGGAGCTAGACCATGGGTGGGCAAAATTTTTGACTGCCGGGGGGCCAGACTATATATTTGATACACACACACTATTTTTTTACGCTTGTAATTCTAACAGTCCATCTGCAATTATTTGTCTTATTTCATCTGTATAAGTGTCATTTAATCTGCTATATGTTCCTATCCATTCCATTCCATTTTCCACCGCTTAACCGGGTCCGGGACGCGGGGGCAGCAGTCTCAGTTGGGAAGTCCAGACTTCCCGGTCTCCAGGGACATCTTCCAGCTCCACCGGGAGGACACCAAGGCGTTCCCAGACCAGCTGTGAGACATAGTCACCAGGGAGGCGCCTCACCAGGGAGGCGCCCGGGAGGCATCCGGACTAGATGCCCAAGCCACCTCAACTGGCTCCTCTCGATGTGAAGGAGCAGCGGCTCTACTCTGAGCCCCTCCCGGATGGCCGAGCTCCTCACCCTATCTCTTAGGGTGAGTCCAGCCACCCTACGAAGGAAACTCATTTCCGCCGCTTGTATCCGCGATCTCATTCTTTCGGTCATGACCCATAACTCATGACCATAGGTGAGGGTGGGAACGTAGATCGATCGGTAAACAGAGAGCTTTGCCTTCCGGCTCAGCTCTCTCTTCACCACGACGGTCCGGTACAGCGACCGCATTACTGCAGATGCTGCACCGATCCGTCTGTCGATCTCACGCTCCAACCTTCCCTCACTCGTGAACAAGAACCCGAGATACTTGAACTCCTCCACCTGAGGCAAGACCTCACTCCCAACCCGGAGGGTACAGTCCACCCGTTTCCGACTGAGAACCATGGCCTCGGATTTGGAGGTGCTGAGTCTCATCCCAGAAGCTTCACACTCAGCTGCAAACCGCTCCAGTAAACGCTGAAGGTCACAGCCTGATGAGGCCATAAGGACCACATCGTCTGCAAATAGCAGAGACGAGATCCTAAGGTCACCAAGCTGGACTCCCTCAACACCTTGACTGCGCCTAGAAATTCTGTCCATGAAGATTATGAACAGAATCGGTGACAAAGGGCAGCCTTGGCGGAGGCCAACGTTCACCGGAAACAAGCTCGACTTACTGCTGGCAATGCGAACCAGGCTCCTGCTTCGATTGTACAAGGACCGAATGGCACGTAGAAGCGGACCATCAATCCCGTACTCCCGGAGCACCCCCCACAGGACACCACGAGGGACACGGTCGAATGCCTTTTCCAGGTCTACAAAGCACATGTAGACTGGTTGGGCAAACTCCCACATACCCTCGAGTACCCTTGCAAGGGTGTAGAGCTGGTCCAGTGTTCCGCGACCGGGACGAAAACCACATTGCAGCTCCTCTAACCGAGGTTCGACTAACGGTCGTACCCTTCTCTCCAGCACCCTGGAGTAGACTTTCCCAGGAAGGCTGAGGAGTGTGATCCCCCTATAGTTGGAACACACCCTCCGGTCACCCTTTTTAAAAATGGGGACCACCACCCCGGTCTGCCAGTCCAGAGGTACTCTTCCCGACTTCCATGCAATGTTGTAGAGGCGTGTCAACCAACACAGTCCCCCAACATCCAGAGCCTTGAGGAATTCCGGGCGAAAATCGTATCTTGTTTAGAAAACCAATCTTATTTAGATTTTATATGGTAAAAACAAAGATTTTGTTAAGTTACAGTGGTGAAATTTACACAGAATATTCATTCATTCATTCATTTTCTATACTGCTTATCCTCAATATTATTGTAAAAAAGTTAAAAGGATTTTTCGAAGTAAATGTTATAAAATATAAAAATATATTATAAAATATAAATAAATATAAATGTGGCTGCACGGTGGTCGAGTGGTTAGCAAGTTGGCCACACTGTCAGGAGATTTGGAAGATCTGGGTTAGAATCTCCATTGGGCAACTCTGTGTGACGTTTGCATGTTTTCCCCGTGCGTGTGTGGGTTTTCTCCGGATACTCTCGGGTTTCCTCCCACATTCCAAAAACATGCATGTTAGGTTAATTGGCGACTCTAAACTGTCCATAGGTATGAATGTGAGTGTGACTGCTGCGATTGACTGGCGACCAGTCCAGGGTGTACACTGCCTCTTGCCTGAAGTCAGCTGGGATAGGCTCCAGCAACCCCATGCAATCCTAATGAGGATACGTGTCATAGAAGATGGATGGGTGTTAATACAATAGAACCTTGATTAGCGTAATTGATTTGTTGCGACTCTAACCGTAATGGACACTAACTGAATCAATTTCCCCATAAACAATAATGTAAAAAATGATTAATCCGTTCCAGAAAGTCAAAAAACCTGTTTTTAGAGTTTTATTAGTTATTTTTATTAGTTTTAAATAATTATATTAACCGTACGCTGACATACAAAAACAATTTGAAATGCATATAAATACAAAAATGATGAAAGAGATAAATGAACACTAAAGGGTCCCTGACATGAGTAAACAGATGCTTCTCCAGGTAAATTGTTGACTTGGTTCTGTATATTTATCATCAAAATAGTAGTCATGCCAAAAGGTTGTGTTTTTGCTGGACGTTAACAATATCCGAATGATACTGTAAGATTGTTTTCTTTTCCGAAAGAAGAATGAATAAGACAACAATGAACAAAACAGTGCAGAGAAAAAGTGGCAGATGGAAGCCCACCTCGAGTTACGTTCTTTGCAGTAATCATTTTACTGATGACTGCTTCAAAGGAACACCTATATGAGAAGCATTTGGCTTAAAAGTACGTCATAAACACATTTTGAAAAGGGACGCTATTCCTACTAATCTTCATCTCTACGTCTTCAGGCTTAAGCCCATGTTCTGTAAGTTTTCTGTTTCTTCTCCATATGTTTCTTCATGATTAAAAAGTATTCACACATGGCTCAATTTTAATAGCCATCTATTAGTAGCCAATGCCCAGCTGTTTTCTTGCCATTCACATGCTTTCTAACAGTGTGTTTCCGTGGTGCCTTTTTTAGTAGATCTGCGCCCTCCTTTGTTGGTTTTGTAAAACACTATTTAGTTTTTTCAGCCTCATGCCTCTGCATCTGGCGTCCAGACACACAAAACACCGGAAATAATGGGGGAAAAAACTGAGGCGGAATAAAAAGGAAACAGAAGCATTTATTTAACTGGGCAATGGAACTGCCGGTTTTTTAAGGCTCATGTTTATTTTAGTGTGGAGTTCACCATTTCAGTGTATACGGTATTTGTTATTCTTCATGTTCATGGCACAATCATGGAAATTACTATTCTAATCAAATTGTTCTGATGTTGTTTCTAAACTCAAGGCCCCTGGGGGTCACATTGTCCCAGTATCTTGCTAATGCTATGATATACTGTGATACCTTGACTAGAGTTGTCACACTTGATTTACTTCTTTGGCATTTAGGCTGCGCAAGATCATCTCTCGTGGAAGTTTCAAAGTTTCAATTTTACCTGTCTCCTGTCCACCATGTGTTTGACTTGAGGGTGTCCTTCTCTTGGTTTATCAAACCAGTCTGTGTCCTCTCTTCTCAGGTGGTAGGCTAGACAAGAAGAAGCAGCAGTTAAAAGCCAGTCCACCCTTGATTATTAAATAAATACATTACATGTACTAATCTACTTCAAACATGGTAAGGGTAAAGCAGAGCTCAATTTTTCAATCGAGCTTTGGAAACACAGTTTCCAATATGCATCACAAAGTCTGTTACACATCAGTTTTCTGTAATTGAATGCACATCTTTTTCTTATGTACACTGTGAAGGGAATAAGTATTAATACATATGTCTATGATTCCTCCATCATGTTAGTATAAAAACAAGCTCTTTTTCAACACAGAGCTTATGCTCTTACAATTGAATAGATTTTGTAAATCAATGGCATAAAACGCTTTTTTACACAGAACAATGTAAGAATGAGCACATAATGCTAGTACTGAGCGGGTCTCATGATTATGGGGCAAAATTGAGTTTTTTAATTTATGGTAGCGCGTACGTAACAACAAAACAAAATAATGTCACGCACCGAGGACTGCCTGTATTAAACTGAAGCAGTTATGGTAACTTCTCATCCTCTCTCCCAGCTTGGTTTCACAATGTTTTGATGGTATAGTTTACATTTTTACAAATCAGAATATGCTGTGGTCTATCATGTGCATGTACTGAAAAGTGTGATTTACATTTTAAACTTTCTACTATAGTTTTGCTACTATAGTGGCACCTGACATTTTTTACGTTATGTAAATGTATTATCTTATATCTCCAGCTCTGCAGATAAAGAGTATATCAGCGCTTCTCAAAATTAGAGGCAACACT
Source organism: Oostethus manadensis (assembly GCA_024372805.1). Lineage (NCBI taxonomy): Eukaryota > Metazoa > Chordata > Actinopteri > Syngnathiformes > Syngnathidae > Oostethus > Oostethus manadensis. The sequence continues at coordinate 2,241,728 of QODF01000002.1, read as the reverse complement.
CAGTTCAGATTGGCAGTGTTGACTTTGAAGAGCTTTATCATAATAAAAAACAACTAGTATTCTTCTACAAACCAACACAACACATTTGTGACAACACTTGGAAAAACTACATGAACGTTAAGACCAGAAATGGAGCTGATGCTTACAAGAACCACTGTGATGTGCAGCCATTCCCCAATGATGCATAGTGTGTCACTGCAGCAGATGTCCTATTGTGATGGTTCATTCCCAAATGAATTGGACATGTCAGCAACGAGAGTTGTGCTAAATGGCGTGTTACTTTCTGCCATTGAGATGCGGGTCATTCCATAATGAGTCCAGTCAGTATGTTAATAAGATAACTCATAGAAAACTGAATCATTGAGAAGAACAACAATGATATGTGACATGGAGGCTACATGGGAGAATGCTGTCTCACCTTCTATATTCCAGTTTGGGCCTCCAGCTGGGGTACAAAATTGTATATATATGTTTTAAAAGAAGGAATATATGTTTTGTTTAAAGAAATGCGTGCAGCGGACTACAAAGTCAAGCTACAGGAACTAAGCTGATAGCCGATATATACAGGGAGTGTATGTCGGCACATGCATTAAAAGCGGGAGTCAATGTATGATGCATGCTTGAAAATTACTGCATACAACTAGCCACTAGACACTTAAGGAGAGGCACTATGAAAAATACACAAAATACATTATAGGGAAAAGCTCATCCATCAGTCAAAGTGGGCCTTAAGAGTTAGTTCACTAGTTAGTTAAGATACTCTACCGTGTCTGATACTTTCATGAAAGATTCTGGCTTCATCTCTGTTCAACACCAGCATGGACTCACTGAGTCCTGTAATCAAGGCAGATTGACACTTATATGTGGAGTAATCACACAAATCATCTTCTCATCAGCTCCAGAAAACTCCCTTCAAACACAGTCTAGAAGCTCATGTAATGTGAATGGGATGGGGCTTCAGCCATCATCAAGAAATAGTATTTTGGAAAAGAGTACTTCATGTCAAGAATGTTCATCTGTTTTACAACTAAACGAGTTGGTGTGTGATATGCTAATACTAATAAACTGCTGTGTGAAATGGTAATGAGACCTCCTGAAAACAGGGCATTGACTTTATTAAGATGGAAATTCAAAACACAGACTGAGTGTGTGCAACAAAAAAACATGCAAGGATGCAAAATCAAATGCAGTTTAAAAAAAAAAATCAAGACACACTTAACCTAACCATAATGACATGATGATAAGGTGATAGTATAAATTACTACATACATTTTTTGGAAAGATAATTGCAAGCTAAACATGAAAAAAATCGGTGTAAAAATCCCATATTGTATATATTAACATATTGTATTAACATATAATTAATATCATTAAAATGCAGTATTGGCTTTCATTCATTTAGCTTTTTGTAAAAAAAAAAATCATAATCAGAATGTATTCAGTGTTTGGTTACATTGTTAAAATGACATAAGCATATTGACATACACTCTAATAATTACAGTCTTTCCTCGCTATATAATGTTTATAATATAGCTCCCACTGTTTTGTGGTTGACTACAGCATATTAGAAAAAAAATATTAAAATAAATGTTATATGTAGTATTCTGGTTACTAGGAATCAGTAATGTTATGAGACATGACATGACCTGATACATGACCTTCCACACTACATGGAGAATTACTACTGTGCCAGCAGAGCCGAGCCAACATGCCATGGCTGAGACTGGGTGAATAAAAGGTTTCCCCCTCATTCTGTGTTGAAGTGGTAAGCGTTTGAAACACCTTCTTAGGTTTGGAATAGGTAAATTGGAGAGGCTAACTACAGTAGATAGCGCAGTAGCTTTCTATGCTAGTGGCGGCCGTCTGTTCTTTTCCTGCAGAGATCCCGCAGCCTGCACAACGTGATGTAAACAAAGAATAATGGGGGTATATACGTGACTATTGGTGTGTTATTTCATGTTTACAGTGCTCTAATAATGCTAAACACATATTGAGAAAGTCATAAACAGGTTTTCTATTCTAACTACAAAAATATCCTGTTTATTAATATTGAATCCCACTTTATGGAAATTCACTTATTGCGATCAGGTCTGGAACCAATTAAGTGCGATGAACAAGGGACGACTGTATTCCCTTTAAAGAAAACATTATATCAACAAATGGAACATGTATTTGTGGGAAAAGTAAAGCGATATAAAGCGAACTAAAATGACAAAGCAAGCTCTTGAAATCACAGAAGAAATATGGACAAACTTGCATGGTTACATACATCAACTCAAGTTAAGAGTCTTATGTATTGCTAAGTAGAAGCATTAAAAAAGTAAACAACAGAATGCACACATCTAGTAAGATATTTAACATGAAGAAGGAAAATACAGCTACCTACGACGATTGTTTGGAGTACTGATGACTGAAGAGCACAAAACCATTAAGGTCACTCAGCAGTAGCATGCACGACAAGCAAGTCCACACAGTAAAGTTCTTGCAACAGTCTCTGGTTCCATTTACCTTCACTGTCTGACATGGCACCTTGAAAGTCATCCATGATGAATGCGATATCTCGCTCGTAGACACTAGTTTGAGATTCTTCCCTCATATGTTGTTGAACCTCCGGCAGAGAATGGCTAGAACCAAATTGGTCCCTGGAGTCGGCAGCAATTGGAGGGAGGGGTCCCGCTGAAGCCCTAGCCATACCCATAGGCTGCCCAACAGGGCTCAGAGGGCTCTCCTCTTCTGAGTTTTGAGCCACGATGGGTATACGGCCCCGACTTTGGCTGATAGGCAAACTAGTGGGCTTCGCTCTGGTCACACCTGGAGCAAATGCTGCATCTAGAACATCTCCTTCCGTTTTAAGTCTCAGTGAGGAGCTGGAAAGATCCCGTTTGATTGATAGGTCCAAGCCATAGACAGAGGAGGGCCGGGAAGATGGACGAGATGATGGCCTAGAGCGGCTGCCACTTGGGTAGGTTCCATCATCCTGGGCAGTGACCCTAATATTGGACCCGAGTCCAAGACATTGTCCAAGAGAACCAGCAAGATTAGCCCCAAGTGAAGAGCCCAAGTATTTCTGCTGCTCTGATAAGTTCTTTCTTAGCCCAAATGTAATCTCATCCTGAAGTAGTCTTGCCCTAGCAGCCAGATTGGTCACAGAAGACCCTCCAGAACCCATGTAGCTACTAAAGTCTGGTTCCAAATCCCGACTCTCCTGAATGGGAGAGAATTTAGTGATGGCCTTTGGGTCAATCAAAGCTTTTTTGTTCTTCATCTGTTTCTGGTAAATTACAGCAGCCGGGAGCTGTTTTGCAGCCTGTTTTTCCAGAGTGAGCCTTCCGATGCTGTACTTTTCACCTTTTGGGAAGTGGCGAAAGCTGCTATCACTGGGGAGATACTGTGGAAGTCCCAACCCTGGTAAATGCTCTAGTCCCTCGGTTCCTCGCCTGAACTCCTGCTTGATCTGCTGCTTGAGTAGCTTTAATTCATAAGGTTCCTCCATAGTGTCTTCTTCTTTACCATAACCTTGAAGTTGGGCCGACCCTAAAAATTCTGCTACCTAAAGGGGAAAAAAGCATATTAATTAAAACAATGTCAAACTGAAAAGTAGGTATGCATACATAAAGTTGAAAAGTTAAAAATGAATAAGGTGTACCTCTGCGCGTCTGACTTCTGCTGCCCTAAGTAGTCTGTCAGCCTTCGACAACTCCTTATCAGGCAGGGTAAAACCAGAACCCAAGCCTGTGGTACCCAACCCTGTGGAGGCTTTGGTAAGTTCCCCAATGTCCTCAATCAGCACATAGTTTCTGGCATTGTGGTGGTCAATATCAGCATAAAAAGAATCTGCAGATATGCTTGACATGGGACTAGAAGCCATGCTTCTTTCCTCTAGCCCTAGTCTTAAATCCAAGCTGCCATACTTGCCTCCGAGATGAGACACGCCATAGCCACTTTCTGAAGAAGTCGGCACAATGATTAGAGGCTGGTTACGTATGACCTCATAGTTAGTGGAGATCTTAGGCTCTAAATCAGACAGGTTGGTTTGACGCTGCTTTCCTTGTAAGAGCAGAGCATGTTGGTAGCTGCTAGGCTGATCCTGACCATGGGAAAGGGATAAGGTTGAGTAAGGTGATACCTGTTGGTTGTAAACAGACTGCTGCTCATATAGATTATGTTGACTGTATTGGCTAGTGGTTTGAGTTTGGGGAACATACTGGCCGTAATGAGAGTAAGGACTTGTCAGCGTGTTGTACTGGGAATCAGCTTCTGTCTGTGGGGGAATGAACTGATCAAACTCAGACTGGGGCGCTGTCCGTGGCCTCTCTAGGCCATCACTCCTGTCATCTCTAATGTTGCTAACCTCGCTGTCTGACATGTAATCTCTTTCCTCCGCCACCCCCTGGAGATAGGCCCTCTCCCTCTTCTCTCGTTCTTTTAGTAAGGCTTCCTTTCGCCGATTGATACCCATCTCCAGGTACCTACAGTGGTAAAAACATATCCAGTAAAATTTCTTTTAAAATTTCCAAGAAAAACAGAGTTCTCACACCATAATACCTTTCACTATTTGTGAGTTTGGAGAAGTCTCACTGAGGGGTGTCAAGGCAGCCTTTTAGCCCATAAGCTATCAAGGTAAGTGTGGGCATCATGTAGATGGATTAGACATGATGATTCCACAACAGGAACAACAGCAATGGTATTACTCAAATTGACTGGTGATGATTGTTTAACGGATTATGTTACACAATATTATTTTCTAAATAGTGTTAAATCTGGAGCATCTCACCGTAGTTTGGCATCAATTTCCTTTTCCTCTTCATCTAGTTCAGCCTGTTTCTTGCGTAGTTTTGAAGATTCCCTCTCCACCAGATCAAGCTCTTTGTCAATATCCTGCAGGATTTTTGCTCGAGCCATTGTGGTGCTGCGGGCAAGACGGCGACGGGCAGAGCTGGTGCTGTAACCTGACCGTCCCATCGGCGAGTCATCCTCCGGAGGTGGATCTGGAAGTGTCCGCTTGACCTTCTTACCTGTTCCAGAAGGAGAGCCTCGGCCCTAGAACACATGGTCAACCAAGTGCTGAATTGTGACTTGAAACACAAACCAAAATTTCAATTAACTGCATAACTTACAGAATAACTGTCTGCATTGTACCCACTCATCCTGTCTTCTGTGGTAGGACTCAGTGATTTAGGCTGAGAGAAAAACTTCTGACCAGGCTTCAACCGAGGGCCAGAGGAAAATCTGCTTGGGTCCGCGGTCAGCATTCTCTGTCCTCCAAGTGATTTATCAGGAGATAGGGGGGACACTGAGGTGTTAAAACCTCTAGATCTATCTGGTGCCATTTTTGTTAGGTGTGTGCCGTAACCCATTTCATTGGGTGTGTGTCTTCTATCTGAATCTGTTTGACAACTCAGACTACCACCTCGCTGGGAGTTTTCAGGAGCTGAGATGTGTTTGATTATTTCCACCTTGGTGTCCATCTGGACGTTGGGGCGTTTGATGGTTCCAGAGTGGTCGGTCTGAACGGATATTTCAGCGACTGTCTGGATAGCAATGCTAGAGACCTTAGAGCTATGTTTTCCTTCACTAATGTGCTTGCGAGAGCGCCTTCGAGCCTTTGTGGGAGCATCCCATTCATCTTGGTCTTCATCGTCAGTTTGTGCAGAGCTATCAATGTTTCTCTTATTTTTCTTCCTTCTTCCAATGTGCTGCTTCTCTGTTGAATCTTCATCATCAGTCTGCACTCCACTGTCAATTATCTTTTTACCTGTGTCCTGATCATCTTGAATATTTTTTGCTATGCTATGCTGGTCCTGACTTTCCTGTGTTCCAATTGATGGACCTGTACACTCATCTTTGACAGGCCAGTACTGTCCACTGTCTCCAACCCCAGCATACTTGGCCTCAAGGAGGTTTTTTGTAGTACCTGTGTTACCATAGTGCTCATCCAACTGATGCTGGAGTTGAAGCTGAAGTTGCTGAATTTGCTGCAATTGCTCCTTTTGTTGGGCATAAGTTTCCTGCTGGGCTATCATATGAGCATGATGTTCTTCCTCTTGCTGCAAGAGAAGCTGTTGTTTCAAGGCTTGGAGCTCCTCAAGCTCTTGTTGCAACATTAGCTGCTCTTGTTCACGATAACGTTGGATCTCTTGTCTTTCCCACTCTAACTCTTCTGCAAGACACAACTGTTTAAGCTTTTCCAGCTCTAGAAACTCCCTTTCCATCTGGTACTGCGCCATCTTGGTGCTGTCTAAGCCAGGGAATATTGGAGACAAAGCCAGCGCATCCAGGGAAGCAGCTAATGCTTCCAGGGTGGTATCTGAATACATTTCGGGGAAGCCTGTTATGATATCAGCCAATGCTGTGGGTAGAAGCTCCTTTGGTAGCACTGTGTCATAAGGAATAATTTGGCCTTGGTCTGTGGCAGGTATAAAACTATATTTTTGGGGCACAGATTGATTCTGAATTGTTGATGTAGGCACTAAGGTAGTGCTAAAGATGGAGCCAGGCTGGGTCGTAATTGCATATGTTGATGGGACTGGGGCAGAAACAGAGGAGTAAACTATTCCATCTGAAGTTCTTAGAGCACTATTTACACCAAACCCAGCAAGAGCATCCTGGGAAGATGAAGAGGCAGTCATCCCAGGGAAGGGTGGGGTAGCTTTGCTAGTGTAGTCAAGAGCTTTACCTGCCACAACAAGTAAAGAGTATAATTTTTACTGATATATACACAATTTTACAAGTAACTGTTAAATGATGACCAGTGCACATGCATATTTGAAGTCATTTGAAGTCTAGCAAGATGCAAAACCAAAATACTGAGGGAGTACACGCAGGCACACACATGCATCTGTTTGAAGACAAAAGAAAAAACAACAGCACAGTTAATAAAATAATACAAATTAAAAAGTACAACAGCATGCAAAAATAAGAAACAGATCTTAATACAGTTACATTCATCCAATAAATCAAATATTTATCAAATAGATGCAGCAGAATTATAATTGTACTCACCAGCAGGGAGTTTGGTGGCAGTGAGGTCTACAGCTCCATTTGTAAATCCATTGAGGTAGTCATATTCCTTATTCGGATCATAGGGAAAGAGCTCTACCTCTTTAAGACTGGCCTCAGATATTGATGCGTTTTTACCATTGGTTCCGCTGATGCCATATCGTCCAGCACTACCATACTGATTAGCTTTGTAGTCCAAATGGTTGTCAGGCTGAGTTGTGACTGGGGGTTGTGTTCTACATCTCCCAGTAAATGGCAATTTGTAGATAACATCACAGCATACACTCCTTCTACCAGCAGTGAGATCAACTGGTGTCCCATCATCCTCGACAACTGTGGTTATTACTTCAGGACTTGTTCCAGATAAAGCTACCATCGCTCTCACTGGTCTGTAGTTGGACAGATCCATGGCTCCTGTCGTTTCCAAAGACATGACAGAGGTCCCACTGTTGATGTCTGTTGGTGCAGAAGTCACTGGCTTCCCTCCTCTGGTTAGGGAGCCAAAGGAAAGATTCATTGGTATGTCTTCAGCTGTGGATGCTACAGCAGTGACTACAGGCAGGGTGCTCACAGGTCTGTAGACAATCTGTGCCAGTGGTTCGAATGGTTTGTATGTTGTGAGGGGCAGTGGTAATGATGTAACGGGTCCTTGCAGGTCAAGAGGTTTCTCTGCTGGAGGGTTTCTATATGAAGCAATGGTGGCTGTGCATGTGACTATTGTGATGCTATCAGTTACTACCGACAGTGTTGTCACTGGGATAACCTCAGTGCTAAGATTTAGGATTTCAGGTTGTACTGCCGTAATTTGACGAGCACTGTCGTAGGATGACTGTCCATATAACTCAGTTTGAGTCAGGTCCATTCCTTGGTCAGTCATCTTTGCACTAATCTTTATGGTCCGCAGATCCATAACATCCCCAGGATAGATTATTCTACCATTTTGTTTGGGTTGAGGTTGGTATTTACATTCATCAGGTTTTATGGGTGGTGTATGCTGTGGAAGTCTTTCATGGACAACGGACACAGTAGTCCTCTGAACCTCAGTGGTTACTACTTGAGTCACTAAACTTGGCAATGTTTTAGCAGGCTGACCTGTTGTAGAAACTGAAGAAGAGTACTTGTGACTCATACTGGAGACAACCTTCTCTGGTCCTCGGATTTCTTGGCTCTCAATTGACTCTTGCTGAATTTTAGTGATGGTGACTGGAGCAACAGGTCCACCATATGGAATGTCTTGCATTGTCTTGTATGCCTCAGTGGTTATTATCTCCAGAGGGTGGTCACATTCTGATGAATATGTTAATAGATGTGGTTGTTTGATTGAAGCATATGCACCTTTCCTGGAGGTATCGTACACACTGAGAGGGACATCTTTTTCAGCTGGTATTTTTGTTACCAATGGTTGTTGCAAGGTTAAAGATTGCCTTCTTACAGCAGCAATGCCCTCAGTGTTGACAACTTGAGCCGGCATGTCAAAATCTGTAGGAAAGGTAAATATTTCACCTGTTCCGTATGGATGACTTTCAATGGATGATACAGATGTTCTCCTTTCTCTTGAAGGTTGTTCGGCTGGAATAACTTTGTAGGGCATTGAAACTAATATCTGAGGCTGTATCACTGACATTGGTACATGTCTCCCAACAGCCTCATTTGTTATAAGCTGTGTCAGATCCTTCTGCAATGTAACACCTTCAAGTGGTGGTGTTGAACATGGCACTGATGATGAAGTAGTTCCACTGACATGAGGCATATAAGTAACAGGAGGGTCCTCTGGTTGTGGTGTTATATGTTGTGTCTCCATGATAACAGAGGAAGGAATCACTCTAGCAGTTGCAGCTATCTTCTCCATTGTTAACTGAGTCATATGTGCAGGAGCTGTGGCAGACTCTTGACACACCTGAGGTAATGTTTGCAACTCTGGTATTGTAACAACATAATCATTTTGGGATTCTCTCTCTGCTAGAACTGTCCTCACCTCAGCTACAGAATATGGTTGCTGTGGAGGTATTTGCTGCAATGTTTGTGGAACTGACTGGAATTCACTAGTAGATGTCAGTGAGTCAGTCAATGTTTCATGTCTCATAGGCTGCTGCTGAACAGGAAGTTGCTGAGTCATTGCTATCACTGATCTTAGAGCTGTCTCATTGACAACGGTTCCACTCACCATTTCTGGTTGTTTTACTATTTCAGTTGAGGACATAACTGTATTTTCTCTGGGAATTTGTATACCAGAAGGTAGTCCAGGCTCTAGCGGGAAAACAACATCAGTCAGGGGCGGAGCCGGCAGTGTTCGTATTTGGGCCACAGGAACTTGTGCTTCAGCTGAAGTCAATTGTAAAATGTTCATACCCTCTGAGACCATTTTTGGATGAGTCACTGGTGGTTCAAGTTGTAGTTTTGCAACGGTTTCACTTATAATATCTGAAGTCTTAGTTGTGTTTTGTTGCATTAGCGTAGATGGTGGCTGACAGACTGGTTGTTGTAGTTGCATTGTCGCTGGTATGTATGGCTTCTTTATTGCGTCTGGTACACAGTGAACCTGATATCTTTTTTCTCTATCAGGCTCAGCCTGCACTGTAGAGACCACTGTCACTTGTTCCGATGGAACAGTTGATGCTATGGGTATCGGATGCCTCACAGTGGGGACTGAAGATCTCCGAACTGTGGCCTGTGCTGAAAATGTGTCACTAGGTGATTTCTGCTCTGAAGGCGTTGTTCGTACTCCTGGCCATTTTGTAGTTGGGATGGAGCCTCGTCTTATTGGTGCCTGAACTGTTATTACTTCTGTTGGTGAGCCAGGCTCAGATGGAAGAGTTATGACTACATATGTTTTTAAACACTTGGCGTGTCTTGGAGATAAAGGTGACTTTGGAGATGTTGCCCCTGACTTACTCTCCACAGGTCTCGTCAGGGTAAGCGACAGGGCATTTGGAGGTACTTTGGTCCGAGGCAGTGTTGCAGCTTTAGATGCAACAGGAGGAGGTTTGACACTTTCTCCCGGTTTGTGGCTGAAAACCAGTCCAGCTGGAATGGTTATGGGCTTAGGTGGTATTGGTGGGGGAGCCTTTGGAGTAGGACTAGAGACCGTTATTGTAACGGAAAACTGTTGTACCATTGCTGAATTAGCTGTCACTGCTGTGGGAATTGGTGGTTTTGGATAAACAGTGGGCTTCGGTAAAGTGGAAGGAGGTTGAGCAGGTATATCAGATACAGCTACTGATTCTACAACATTACTTCTCATGGCAGCGTTAGGCTGTGGTGGAACTGAGACCATTGGCACTAATGCCACTGAAGTGGATGGTAATGCTGTAACTACATTGGATGTATCTGACACAGCTGTTTTAGATAGGGTAGTAGTGGTAATGGCAGATGGTATAATTGGTGCCTGAGATGCAGTAGAAGAGATTGCGCTGCTTTGTGGAGTGTGGTAAAGTCGAGAGATGTTTTCCGCACTTGGCACTATGATGACTACATGCCCTGGTCTTGTTGGAGTCACTACTTGAGGTACAGCCACATCATCAGGTTTCATGTCCTCCATTTTTGGCTGTATATCCACAACAACAGACTGCATTGCTTGGACAATAACAGGGGTTCCTGTAGTGATGGTGGTAGCCATAGTAGTGGAAACATACGAAGAACCTCTTGTAGGTAGCCGCTCCTTGCAATGTCCGGGTAATGAAACTGAAGTAGACCTTGGGGGAGGAGGAGGTGGGACTTTCTTTTTTACTATAGTAGCTGATGGAACAGATACAGGGATCACAGCTGATTGAACAGAGACTGAGTTTACCACATTTGGTTGGGCCTGGGTTGAGGTTGTTGTGATTGTGATCGCTGAGCCTGGCAAAGGCGTTTGTGAAAAGATTTGAGACATAGTTGAAACCACGTCAGACATCTGGACAATTACTGGTTCATTGTGTAATACAACAGTAGCAGTAGCGACATGATCTGACGATTGAATAAAAAATGGAACTTTGCTGATAGCATCCGATTCACTAAATTGAGCCAGAGGCTTAGCTGTGACAAAAACAGGCTCTGGACTTCGTGCTGACACTTCTAGCACTGATGTCTCAATGGGTATTTGAGCGGGAGATGAAACCAAGTCAGGCACTTCACCAACAACAACTGGTGAAGTCTCCCCTGGGGCTTGGATTGAGACCTCAGGAATAGAAGCTTCAGCCATTTCGACTATTTCAGCTTTGAAAGGGTCTGTTACCACATCTGATATCATTACTATGACTGCAGAGTTTTCTCTAGGAGCCTCACTTTTAGCGGGTAACAATGGTAAGCCTTCTCGAGAGGAGTGAGTTACAAAGGAAGCTGTAGGTGTAGAAAGAGGCGTTGAATCGGATGATAAAGGTGTCTGAGCCTGGAAGGAGGATGAGTTTGTTGCATTAGAAGCCATGCTAGAATCTGGTGTGGCTGGTGAAGTAAGTGGGGACAGCGGTGAAATAGGGGAAGGTGTATTGGTTAGTTCTGGAGCTGATATTGGAGTTGGAATAGGTTTTGGTTCTGGGATTTCACAGACAACAGAAATCGGTTCCATTTCAGTCATCTCATACAGAGGAAGGCTTATGGATTGATCCTCTTTAGTTTCAGAATCATCACTTGGGGTAATATCAGAGGAAATCCCAACTCCATACTCATCTGCAAGACTGTCATCCTCTTCCTCCCCAGATGAACATTGTGTAATCTTGAGGTCAGGTATGGGGAAAAGAGCTTTTCTAAGTGCAGGATCTAGTGGAATCATGGGCCGAACAAAACCTATAGAACCAGAAGGAGTGCTTGGAACAACAGTAACCTCAGGTCGCTTAGGGGGTTCAGAAGGGCGTGGTGGGGCTGGCCGTTTCTTTTTCTTTGCTGGCACCTCACTAGAAGCTTCAGTACCTGCAAGAGGCTCACTTTCTTCAGTGTGGGATATCACTTCTGTGGGTATGACTACAACACAGGTCTCATCACCTGAAGGAGGTATAGATTCCATGGCAGTCTGGGCCTGTTGAAACTCTTGCTCAATCATCATCAATTCTCTCTTCTTTTCCATCATCTCTTCATAAACCTCCTCTGGAGACCTGAGTTTCTTGAAAGGTTCAGGGTTGTAGTCCTGTTTAGGTTCAGTGTCTTGATATTCACATATCGCAATCTCTGGATCCTCAACCAAGGATTCATAGAGATAGTCCTCTATTGCCATTCCTCCATAAAGTGGCTCAACGTCTGGGGGACTATCGCCTGGAATAGCTTTGGCCTTTTGGATAATTTCCTCATATGCTTCTTCAGCGCTTTTTAATAATTTTGAAACTGGTTCTTTTTCTTCACCTGGTATGAACGGTATCACTGTTGGAGAAGGTTTGCGCCCTATTTGTACAGCTTGTCTTGTTTCTGGTTCTGATTCAACACTGGCCCAGTACTCAGATCCAGATGTTTTACTGGTGTAATCCATTACAATGACTTGTCTCAGATCCTCTGCTGAGGAAGCACTTTCACTCAAAGACAAGAGTTCATGCGCACTCAGTTCATTCTTTTCTTTCCGAGATTTCTCGTCCTCGGATGAGTCTTCAATGATGGTGAGTGGCTGGGTTGCGTGTCTGTGTTTACCTTTGTGATACTGTTTGTTACCAATAATTCTCCTGCGGCTTGGACTGGTATCACTGTCCTCCTCCAGGGATGATGCAGATGTAGGTGATGACCCTGGAGTAAAGCTAGATGCCTGAACACTGGATGACCCCTTTGACAGAGATTCAGTGAAACTCTCTACTTCTTCATCAGTGCTTTGTCTTTGTTTGATGACTGGAGTGGCTTTCTTAAAAGTTGTGCTGGGAAGTGTGTCAGAAGCTCCAGCACTAGTCACGAGAGGGGATTTTTTCCATACAAAAGTTCCTTCAATATCCGTGCTTCCTTCATTAGACAGTGATTTCACTTTCATTGCGGCATTGTCAAGCTCAGCCTTCCTGACGAATTTTTCATTCGACAATGCCCTTTCTTTTTCACCATCAGAAAAAGACATTTCCTTATCATCACCCATACCAATTATCTGACTACGGATAAAGTCTTCATCTTCTATAGATGAGTCAGCACTTTCCGTTTTGATCTCCTCACTCATAGATGACACGTCACTCACCTTCAGTCTCCTCCTTTGAACCTCAGGTGAAGGTGAAGGTGTGTAATCACTTCCACTGCTCTCTTCCATAGCTTGGAAACTAAGGCGCCTTTTCCCACCTTGAACCACCTCCTTAAATTGCAGTCTTTGTTCTTCTTCTATGTTATATTTAGCTGAACTGCATATCCCCTGGTCCTCTTTCGGTTTCTCTGAAAAGGGAAAAATTTGAGGTTGAACATCATCTTCTTCTGTAACTGTCTTAGACACAACTCTGTTCTCCAACTCATTTATTCCACCAGCATGGAAATATATCGGCAATATCTCAGATTCTTTTGTAATTCTATCTGGCTCCTTTGTAAATTCAGCTGAGATTCGCTCAGAGGGGATGGTGGTATTTGCCACCAATTGATTGCTGTTGGCTGGTGTCAACTGTGGGACTTTTGCGACCAGTTCAAGTTCTTGTGACAGTTCCTGAGCATGAGCCTTCTGAACATATGTTGCAAGCTCGCTTAGTTTGATTTGGTCTTCAACATTCATTGTCTTGACTTCAATCTTCTCTGATGGAGGTTGTTGTGCTTCATTCACTGGAACAATGGAAAACTTAACTGTGGCTTTTGAGGTCTCCGTTTTCTCAATAGCTTTGGGAATTTCTTTCATAATTGATTCCTCTTTAGCCAAATCTGTTCTTTCGACTGTTACGTCTGTTCCGGCCAATTCAGGTTCAGGGACCACTGGTGGTTTAATGGTTTCTAATGTAGTTTCAACTAATTCCTGTTTTTCTTTGGTAACAGGTGGAACCTTCACTACATTTGGTCCATACTCAAGTTCAGCTTGTGTATCTAATGTAGCTGTGACTTCTGGTTTGATGAATGTGGGCTCTGTCTTTGTTGTTGGCTTTGTTTTTGTTGGCCTAGGCGTGGCTGCTTGTTCTGTAACTACAGCTGCAGGCTCAGTCTTTGCAGGAGCAGGTGTTAGCGCCACTGTTTTGACTGCAAGTATGGCTGGTGTCTCTGCCGGAGCTGTTACTGGTGACGGCTGAGGCGATTTGCTTGGGTCTTCAAGTTGTCCCACCAAAGCCTTCTGTGTGTGGCAGTTTAGACACAGCCATTCTTTCTGCAACAAAACAAACACAACATGATTAATAATCACACTTTAACACTACTAGAAATGCATCAAAATGCTGTAAAAGATAAAGTTAGTGATATTAATATTTTTTACTCTGATGAATATAAATATTATGTTTTATTGTTATCACAGACAACTTCTTATTGTCTTCTGGCACTTTTTGTGCCATTTCCAAGAATTTACATTAACTCAAAAATTGAACACGGAATGTATATTTTTCCCTCATAATAATATATTAAATATATTATTTCAATGTATAGACCAACAGGTTATAAAAAATGAATTGTCCATTTTGCTCATATTTTCATTGGTGAAAACTAGAAAAATGCCACATCACACTACAGCTAAATTCAACACAACAGCTAAATACATTATTTGCAATTATAACCACTACAGATGATGCACCACACGATAAACCCACAAATTATGGCAATGCTATCCAGATAATTACTTGGTAATCTGAAAGTCCAGCATTTCCTGGCTTTCTAACTAAATGTGATAATAACCACGGAACCAAAAATCAAACATAAATAGGATAGCATCTACATAACTGCTCTGCAAAATTCAAAGCTATACCAGAAACCAAAAGGTTGGTGGTTCAATCATCGCCCCCTCCACCCAGTCACTATTGTTGTGTCCCTAGGCAAGACACTTCACCCGCCTTGCCACCATTGGTGCCCGCACTGGTGTATGAATGTGACTGAATGTTTGGTGGTTGTCAGAGAGGCGTAGACACGGATTGACAGCCACGTTTCCGTCAGTCTACCCCGGGGCAGTTGTGGCTACTGATTACCACCACCAGTGTGTAACCGAGGAGTGACTGAATAATGGGTTCACTTCACTGTGAAGCGCTTTGGGTACCTTGAAAAGTAAATCAAATCTATTATTATTAATTTTACCATTGTTATTTCCAGTAATACCTGTAATGCCCCACTAAAGTATCTATTTATCTATCAATTGACAGTATGGCTCTAAAAACACCCCCTCTTCAGGAGAGTTGTTTATGTTTTTATTTTATTTTTTATTTTAGTTTTATTATAAAGTGATTTCTTGGCTTTACACTTGACTGGTGATATAAATAATAGGACTGTCTTAATGTTACTTGAAATATTGCCTGCATAGTCAATAAACGTTGAATACTGGCCACAGTTAAGAGATTGGAACAAATGAATTCACCTGATGATTTAAAATGAGACTGAATGGATTGTGTTTGACTTTGCAGTTTAACTATACAAAAATACAAAAAAATATACAGGATGCTTATTATTTGTGTCTAATAGGTAGGATTATTTTGAAATATGGACCAAATGCACACTTGTGACAACTAACATAATTAGAAGGATATTTTCTTGTATAAACATGTGAACAGAGTTTTCCTTAAACCTCTTCTTACTGATTTCCCGTGGAAACTGCTGATGGGGGTGGGAAGTGTGATATTGATTTTCTGGCAAAAGTCAGAGCTGGCTGAGATACTTGCCTTTCCACAGCCCAGACAGTGCACAGGTCTTTATAACTCCCACCTACTGTGTGCACACATTGTTGACCTACTAATCCCTAATAAGAAGAGTGCTTCAATCTAAAATAACAGAAATGCAGTCCTTGCCTTTTTTAATCTGATAAATGGTCTTGGCGTAATGAGATGAAGCAAAGAGATGAGGTAATGTTAGGATGTGTGTCAAATGGCTCATTCTATACATTTACAAATTGAAAAGCAAAATGCTTCCTAACAGTATGAACCTGTTTAATTCAACAGTAAATTGAGCACAGAGCCACCCCGTTAAAACATTTGCAAGCATTCCGATGATACTGTTCCTACTGTAGTTTAATAACAGTGGCAGTGACAGAGACACTTTTGTCTCTCAGCAACCAGAAATCCTCAGTGGAGTAAGTTCAGTTTGAGCAGTTGATACCATTGAATCTATAGTGTACACGCATTGGTTCACTAATGACAAATGATTATGAGTAGTAAAGTCTAAAAATACGTAGTAAAGTTACCCATCAGGTAGATTACCATCACTTATGCAATAAAGTGAATGCATGTCTGTAAAGCTGCAATTAGAGGAACATTTTGAAAACACATCAGATCTAAATGGGGAAAATGATCTTGAATATCTTTCTTGTAATAAGCAGGTGATGTATTAGTAACAAAATGTTGCCACATAATTTGATAGAAATGAAAATGATCACCCTATAGAGGGGGAAAGTCAAACATTTTGCCGGGGCATGCTCCTAATGAGACGACGGATCGTGTCCTGGGGGATCTCCTCCCAGATCTGGACCAGAGCCTCACTGGGCTCCTGGACAGTCTGAGGAGCAACCTGACGGTGCCGAATGGACCTAAACATAATGTCCCAGAGGTGTTCTATTGGGTTTAGGTCAGGTGAACCTGGGGGACAGTCAATGGTATCAATTCCTTCATCCTCCAGGAACTGCCTGCATACTGTAGTCCCATGAGATCGGGCATTGTCATGGACCAGGAGGAACACAGGTTCCACTGCACCAGCGAAGGTTCTTCAATGGGTCCAAATATTTCATCCTGATACCTAATAGCAGTCAGGGTGCCATTATCTAACCTGTAGAGGTCTGTGTGTCCTTCCAGGGATATGCTGAATGATGTTGCAGGCAGCACTACATTCTCTACGGCATCTCCAGACCCTTTCACGTCTATCGCATGTGCTCAGGTTGAACTGCTCTCATCGGTTAAAAGCACAGGGCGCCAGTGGCGAAGTTGCCAATTCTGGTGGTATATGGCAAATTCCAATCAAGCTCTATGGTGCTGGGCAGTTAGCACAGGGTCCACTACAGAACGTTGGGCCCTCATGCCACCCTCATGGAGCCTGTTTCTGATTGTTTGGTCAAAAACATTCACACCAGTGACCTGTTGGAGGTCATTTTGTAGGGCTCTGGCAGTGCTCATCCTGTTCCTCTTTGCACAAAAGAGCAGATACCGATCCTGATGAGGATTTGAGGACCTTCTACATCCCTGTCCAGCTCTCCTGGAGTCTGGAACCTGTCTCCTGGAATCTCCTCCATGCTCTTGAGACTGTGCTGGGAGACACAACAAACCTTCTTGCAATAGTACGTATGGATTTGCCCTCCTGGAGGAGTTGGACTACTTGTGCAACCTCAGTTGCGTCCAGGTGCCGCACCATGCTATCCACAGTGATGTTGAAGCCAAA
Source organism: Oostethus manadensis (assembly GCA_024372805.1). Lineage (NCBI taxonomy): Eukaryota > Metazoa > Chordata > Actinopteri > Syngnathiformes > Syngnathidae > Oostethus > Oostethus manadensis. The sequence goes on along the minus strand of QODF01000002.1, from coordinate 2,224,334 downwards.
TGAAAAACTACAGCAGTAGAAAGTCAGTCAGTAAAAAATCAGTCACTAAAGTCAGTCAGTAAAAAATCATGAGTCAGTGGCCTCAACCTGAAAATATTCCTGTTTTGGGGTCTGTCTCATTGTTGCCCCTCTGATGCACCTGTTGTTGATTTCATTAACAACAAAGCAGCTGAAACTGATTAACAACCCCCTCTGCTACTTAACTGACCAGATCTATATCCCAGATGTTTGAGTAATAGGTTTCTATACTCTGATTAAAAAGTGTTCCTCTAATTTTGAAAATAGCACATTGTAAAACAGCCACTACTGCCCTGATGCGCTGTCCAAATGTGACAAACCAGTATGATAATACATTACATTATTATAAATACAACCATAAAATAAGATGCTAAAATAATAAAAACAAAATAGCTAAAAAAACAGTAAAATGTACAACTAAAAAGGTTAAAAAAAATGTCCACATTAGCATGCTTTGAAATCTAGTACGAAAAAGGGTATTTTGAGCATTGATTTGAAACTGTCAATGGAAGTAGCAGTTTTAGGTTCAAAGGGAAAGCATCCAGCAGTTTACATCTAAATTAGCAAAAGCTTTGTCTCTGGTCTTCAGTCTGGACCTAGGGCACCCAGTAGACGCTGGCCGCAAGACCTCAAAGTTCTGACCATAGTGTGCAAAACAACCAGTTGTGAAACAGTAAATAAATTTGCATTTTACTTTACATCATCTGTAAATTAAACTGGGATTTTAATATTTAAAAAAAATGGGTCCCAGTAGCAGCAAATACACAGAAAAAAGGAAAGGGCACAGAAATCACCCTTGAGGCACCCCACAAGAAGTTGACTGAATGCTTAAAATTTTGTCAATGAAAAACATTAAACAACTGTCACTTAAGAGAGAGAATGGGACAATAGCAATAGATTCAGTTAGATTGATAATTTTGTTCAAAACATGAAAAAGGACCTGAGGTGTATGATTTATCTGACACAAGATGAGACGTACAGTATACTGTGTCAGACGTTTTGATCATTTGATGAACAGTATCTTGAAATCCCCAGAGATACATGAAGTTAATCTTTTTTCCACTTTCTCCCTGCATAGCAACAATCGCATGTGAGCGCACGAGTATTGCCTTCAAGCTATGGCTCTCCAGCGAGCTTAGGACGCCTATTTGTGAATGCAGCAATTGAGTCAACTATATTACTGCAGGTGGAGTCAAAGAGGCTGCCTATTTTATCAATGTTCATATGAAATAATGGGGGGGCTAACATGGGAGTTTAATGCAGAAGCATTTAAAGCAGCAGAACAACGAGCTGCTGTTGAGGGGTCAATGTTGCAGTAATGTTGCAGTGATGGTCTGAAACACCTGTGTTGCAAATGTCTTTTAGGCTCATGGTTACAGCAAAAGACAAAACAAAATACAAACAACATCCAAGGGGTGGTATGGGATCTGAAGCATAAACTTCATATGTAGTATGTTTTTCATTGACTTTTTAGTGTTTTTTCTGACTTACAAATGTGTAGTTTTATTTTATGTTAGTTTTGTTTAGTTGCATTGTACAATGTAACCGAATGGAACTAAATGCTAACTTCTAACTTCTTTTTTTATGAAAGGAATGTTGGACATTGCTTCTACAGTAAACAAAAGCTTTAAAAAGGGAAAAAATGTACACAAATCATCATTAAAGCATCTTTGTAAGATATGATTCAGCTGATACGCTGATACTGATACTGACTGGAGCATTGATTATGTGTCCCTCATTAAAGCTGATCAAATCAGCTGCAGCTTGGCTAAATAGATAGGATGACTTGTGTATTTATTTAAATATTATTTGAATATTTTACAACATAAAAGTACATTGCTTCAATCATAGGACCTCTCATTTCATTTATATGAAAAAAGAAAGGCTACAAAGAACCTAAAAGAACCAAGTGCCAACAACATGTCTAGCCATTTTTCCTTTTGACTGTGAGACAGAATGAACCTGTTTGTTTTTGACCAGTAGATAGTCATTGCCTGCTAAGATCGATAGACAAAAAGGCCATTTAATGTGATAATCATTTGTGATGTCTGTGCTAGCCTAAAGTCCTAGATGTGTAATTGTTTGGCCCAGAAGAGACAGTGTAAAGGAGAAACTCTGCAGGAGTCTATATTGATTTATTCAGCCTTTTTCAGGACGCTTTTGGTGCTTGAGGAATCTCAATAGTACTAATTAAAGTTAATAGTACTGTTATTATATTAATAACATTATATATTAAACTGTTGGGGTCAGTGTTAGAGAGTTAGGGTTAATAAGTGCCTAATAATGACTATTATTTCTAATAAGTCTGCTAATGTGGCAATGTGATCAGAACGAGTAAAATATAAATGGTATAATTTGCTTCCTCTCCACTGAAGAACAAACAAACACTTAACAATGTCTCAATTGCTAACAACAAAAAAGTTGACCTGTGTGACCTGCCACTACAAATTAATAATGTAACACTATGAGGTTTTTTATTAATTATTGTGTTGTTGTGACCTTCTTCAGTCACTTGATTGCATTTATTTGCATTGATCTTTCTTTTTTGTCCCCCCGGTGGAATTGGAGGATGTGGCTGGAGACCAATAAGTCTTGGCTTCCCTACTGAGACCGCGACCAGAACAGAAGCAGAAGAACATGGATTCATCCATCCATCCATTTTCTATACCGCTTTCCTCATTAGGGTCGCGGGTATGCTGGAGCCTATCCCGGCTGACTTTGGGCGGGAGGCGGGGTACACCCTGGACTGGTCGCCAGTCAATCGCAGGGCACATATAGACAAACAAACATTCACACTCACATTCATACCTATGGACAATTTAGAGTTGCCAATTAACCTAACATGCATGTTTTTGGAATGTGGGAGGAAACCTGAGTATCTGGATAAAACCCACACATGCACGGGGAGAACATGCAAACTCCACACAGAGATGCACAACGGAGATTTGAACCCTGAACCTCCTGACTGTGAGGCCAACATGCTACCCATTAATCCACCGTGCGGCCCTTATCACATTCATTTAATAGTTTATATTTAATTTATTGCAATTGACTTCAACCTTTAAAGGTGAGGCACTTAAGGTCAGTAGGAACACGGTCAAAAATCAGTTCTAAAAGTTCTAGTCATACATAGAGCTAAAGTACTTGATGAGCGCTTTCCAGACTTATAACAACTTTGTCAATGTGCCCTCACAATGGTCCCATAAGGTGTTTTTTTGCCTGAAAATGTCACCCATCTGCACTCACCAATCAACACAAAATGACACAAAAAATCTGATCAACACATAGCAACTTTGCCTTCAGAGATTATGTAGATGTTAAAACGCAAAAAAAAACAAATGTCCTGGGGCTTTTATTTTTGCAATTTCACAGAAACATTAGCCTTAGAACAAAACACTGTAACTCGGCCAATTAACTTCACCTAAAAGCCATTCTCACTAAACAGTGAAACTGTACAGCTTGTGGACTGCCCACTCACATACAGTAAAGGAGAAAGTGAAGAATTGCATGATGCCACTGATCTGTTGAGAGCAGATGGCCTGAGAGGAAGTACCTCCTTAACGTAATCTGCTTCACCTCTACTTATTATTGAGCATATCACACAACATTTCCGTCTCAAATTTCTCTCACGGGTTCTGGCAACAGCCTTGCTTGATTCTCTGATGCGACATCAGATCCCATCTCGCTAATGCTGTTGCACAACAACCTTAATACATTTTGTGTATTGCGGGTCTGCTGAAGACATGAACTGTTATGTAATGGGAGCACTTGCATGGCCGCATCAGTCATGTCATAAAGCCTGAATTTAAAGTGTAAACACTATAAAGGCACAAGTGTTATCAAATTCCACAGTCACATTACACATTCCCTGTGTATTTTAATACCATACATAATTATTGAGTTTTAAGGGATTTCCACTGAGCAAAAGGGGGAAAATGATAGAGTGAAGTATTGCACTTACCCCTCCAGTATGCGGCATTGGGTTAAATCCACAAAGGCTACAAACAACACTCTTGCATTCAGTACATGTGCTGTAATTGGGTGGTTCCTTGGAGGCTGTATTGAGTTCAACCTTGCAGAGTGGACAGGTGGACAGTGTATCTGCTTTGGTATTATCCACTATGGCGCCTTCTGTGGATTTTGTTTTCTGGCCTTTAACATGAGCCAACGGAGCAGATTTGGTCTGTTGAGATGGCTGTGGTTTTTGTGTATCCGGTTTGTTTTCCTTTGCAGGGAACATCTTAGGAGAAACTGGAGTAGTAATTTTGGTCTCGTCTTGAACAGCAGAGGTTATCAATGTGGATGCAGAGCTAAAAATGGAGGAACCAAATCCAAACATTTTACCAGTGACAGTCTCAGGTGTCTTTGGTTGCATTTTTAGAGCACCAAATCCAAGGAGCCCACCAGACTCTTGTTTAGCAGCTGCACCTGCCGGCGGTGGTGTAGATTTGACTGGAGATTTCAAAGGCTGCTGAGTTGGTTTTCCATCTTCCGGTTTTGCAACACTACTCCTGATTTCTGTTTGAGAAATGTCTCCCTGGATTTGGGGTTTTCTAGTAGGAGGCTGCTTGGTCATATCCTGGCCTTTTCCTTGATCACTACCTGCAGGAACATTTATCTTTAGTGCCACACTTTGTGATAAATCAGGCTTTTTCATTTTAAGAGTCTGTGAGTCCTCATTTGGGTGCTTGGAATCTTCTTCTTTGACTTTTGTAGACTTTTCTGACTGAATAACTGTATGTTCAGAAGAAGAAGGACCAGTCCTGGTAGGTGAGGGCTGAGGTTTTATTGCAGAATGTCCAGTAGTCCCAGATAATCCAAGCGCCCTCTGCATTTGACAGTTCAGACATAGCCATTCCTTTACCTTAAAAAAAGAGCAAATTGTCAGTTGACTTGAATACAGTATGACCAACCACTGATCTTTCAAAGCAAAGACAATATACAGTATAATGCATAATGCAATATTATTTGACACATTTGTCCAATTTACCTCTGAGACACTGGGCAATGGATTGAAGCCACACTGGTTGCAGACAATCGTTTTGCATTCTGTACATGTGTTGAAGTTGGGGTCACCTTTACAATCCATCTCGAGTAGCACTTTACAGACTGGGCAGAGGAGCTGTGCTGGTGTTGAAAGTTCCACTGGTGCTTTAGGGAGCAATGTTGGAGCGTTAGCCGCTGTTGTTGAGAGAGCAGTTTGAGCCTGTGGTTTTTCCAGTATTGCTTCATCAGTTTTCTGGACTGCAGGTAGTTTAGTGTCCTTTGCAGGTATCATCTTAGGAGAAGAAGGCGGCGTCGTTTTAGGAGAGGTCTGCATAGGCATTTTACGTGGCATTGGAGGTGTCGTTTTTGTTTCATCTTGAACAGCTGAGGTTATCAAATTGGATGCTGAATTCATGAAAGATGACCCAAACCCAAACATTTTTCCAGTCATTGACTCGGCAGGTTTAGCAGATTGCATTTTAGGACCGCCAAAGCCAAAGAATCCCCCCGATTCCTGTTTTGCAGGCTGGGTTGTTGGTGGCATTGATTTGGCTGGAGATTTCATAGCTTTTGCAGGTTGTTGGGGGATTATTTTTCTTGCTTCTGGTGCTGTTGAGGGAACACCCTTTGCAGTAGAAGCCTTAAAGTCTGAAGGCTGCTTCAGTGGTATTCCAGGTTGTCCTTTAGGGGTAACCTCAGTTGAAGCAGATGCACCATCAGTCTTCTTGATTTCAAAAGGAACACTTTTCTCAGGCATTGACGCAGCGGCCAGTGTTGCCTTCTCAGATAGTTCGCCAATGACTGGGGGTTTGTTGTCTTTGGTAGTATTTATCATAATAGTCTCAACAGGTTTGGGTTCCTTCATGTCCTCCTTTTGTATAGCTGTATCTTTTTCTGTTGTGGGAGGAGGCTTGTCTTTGGTTGGTAAAGATAGAGATTTTATCATGGGAAGCCCAAGAGGTTCAGAGGCGCCAAGTGCTCTCTGCATCTGACAGTTGAGACACAGCCATTCTTTTCCCTGTAAAAACAAAACATGCAATATTACTTGTATCATGTGTCACTTTCAGTAGTTTGTGATACTTTACTCAAGGTCTAACAGTGGTTTACCTCTGATTTATTTGGCATGGGACTAAATCCACATTTGTTGCAGACTGTAGTTTTACATCCAGTGCAGCTGTTGTAATTAGCTTGATCTTTGCCATCAACATTAAATTCAACCTTACAAAGAGGACAGTTGAGCTCACTTTCTTGAGGTGTTGTTTGTGGAGCCTGTAATTTTAAAGGTTCTGATAAACCTTGGTCCAATTTATTCGTTCCTAGTGGCGAGGCCTTAATTTGCTGAGGTTGGTCACCTATCATCTCCATTGTTTGTTTCTGCATATCTGCAGACTTCACTTCCTTTGTGGAGGTTTTAATTGGAGATAAAACAGGGCTTGACTTGACCAGTGGGATCTGAGATGCTGGCATTTCATCAGAGTTTTGGGCCGGGGCAGACATTTTACGAGAACTTGGTGGTGTAGTTCGTGATTCCTCAAGAACGGCAGATGTTCTTGAGGTTCTTGAGGAGAAAGAAGATGCTGAGCTTAAGAGCGTTGAACCAAATCCCATCATCTTTCCTGTCACTGCTTTAGGTGTTTTGGTGACCCCTTGATGAGATTTTGTAGCATCAATGTTGGCTAAATTTCCTGTACCTCTGGTTGGCAGTGTTGTGGAGGGAGCAGCTTTGGAAACAACGTTTGGCCCTATGCTTGGGGATTTGCATGGCTGCTTTATATCTGTGGACAAGGCTACGTGATCTAGTGATGTTCGAATTTCTTTGTTTCCCTGAGCTTTTTTTTCCGATGCTTCTGTTGTTGCAGGTGAAGTTGGTAGAGTTTGAGCCTCATTCTTCTTTAGTGAAGATTTAACATCTGTGCAGGCAGGAGGCACTTGATCACTTAAGGGTTTATCAATGTTTGAACCTGCAGGTGCCTTCTCTCCATTTGGAGCTGCTGTGAAGATTTTGACTTCTTCAGCGGGTGGTGAACCAGATTGAATCTCTCTTGTAGGAACTTCATTCCTTTCTAATGCAACTATTTGTTGATTGGGCAATGACTGAGGTTTCACAAATGAAGGTTCTACTGCTTCTGCTGCTGAAAGAGCCCTTTGCATCTGGCATGTCAGACACAGCCACTCCTTTTTCTATAAGACAAAAGTAATGAATATTGAGTTTCTTGTTTGCGATGATATTATCCATTGTGGCCTTAACAATACTCTACTTACCTCAGATACATTTGGCAAAGGGTTGAATCCACACTGCTTGCAGACTGTACTTTTGCAGTTGGTGCATTTATCATAGTTTGGTAGCTCTTTGGACCTAATGTTGAGGTCAACCTTACAAAGTGGACATGTGGACTGGGCATCTTTTTGAGATGGAGTTGTGTCTGCTTTGGTCTGTTCAGATAAAACCTGTTGTGTTTGTTCTGGCTTAATCTGCTGTTCCGTCTTCTGGACACAAGAAGATGGACTTTGTTTTGCAGGGGACATCTTGGGAGAGACCGGTGAAGTGGTTTTGGGCTGGTCCTGAACCGCAGAAGTGATTAAAGTGGATGCACTGCTGAAAAAAGACGACCCAAAGCCAAACATTTTCCCTGTCACTAATTCTGCTGGTTTGGAAGCCTCGGGTTGGCTTTTATTGCCACCAAAACCAAAGAAGCCTCTTGATTCTTGCTGGGGTGCTGCAGCAGCAATACTCTGCTTGCGTTCAGCGAGCCTTGTCTGCACTGGTGATGTGCTGCGGCCAGATGTTTTGTGATCCTCTTGTGGTATTTTTCTAGTGGGAGCACCAATGCTGTTTATCTGACCATCTGCCTTGTTAGCAGACTGGGCTGCAGCAGGTTTTGCTATTGCAACTGTTGGCTGTTTCTGAAGTGAGATTGGTGTTGGAGCCTCTTTCTTTTCAGGTTCAGCTCTGCTGGGGACATCACTTGTGGGAAGTGGAGAGTTATTAGAAGGTGTTCTGGTAGGGTGGCTCACACCTAGAGCACGCTGCATCTGGCAGGTGAGACACAGCCACTCCTTCACCTTAGAAAATACAGTAATTGAAAATTATTAATGTATTCATTCTCTTCAACCTTTCGGGTCATGGATAAACTGGACTCCAGACTAATTACTTGCCTTACCTTAATACCCTTATTACAATTTATTAATGAATAATGATTTATCATTTGTCTGTAATAGACATTGTTTTACGTTTTAGGTCATGAGCAACTAATTTTTTCAGATAGTTGTAATGCTTAGGGATATTGCGAGATCTCTTTACAAGAATGTGACAAGATTTCTTGTTTGGAGAAAAGCTGCCTTGCGCGAACAGGGCAGCCTGCAGCCAATCTGATTGTGAACTATGGCATCGCTGCTATGTATGATATACACCTAGTATGGTATATATGTGCATGGTTCTCAGTAGGAAAAGGGTGGATTGCACCTTCCGTGTTGAGAGCATGGTCACACCCGAGGTGGAGGAGTTCAAGTACCTTGGGGACAAGTGAGGGAAGGTTGGAGGTCAACAGGTGGATCAGCAGTAATGCGGTCACTGTACTATCACGTTGAACAGATAGCTGAGCCGGAGGGCAAAATTCTCAATTTACCAGTCGATCTACAGTATGTTCACACCTTTACCTATGGTCATGACCGAAAGGATGCGATTACAGATATAATTGGTTGAAATGAGTTACCTCCATCAGGTGGCTGTATTCACCCTAAGAGATAGGGTGAGGAGCTTGGTCATTCGGGAGGGGCTAACTACTGGTTAGAATTAATGTTAACATGTAATTTCGTCTCATGCCCGTGGACTCAAGCTCGTGCATCATCTCCTTTTGGGAGTAGGCTGTCTCATGACACCTATAGTAATGCCAGATTCCAATGTTTACCATACTGTATGTGTAGCAAAACAGTGAAAGGATACATAAAAACAACAAGACATGAAAAGACAGCCTTACCTTTGTTTCATTTGGCATGGGGTTAAATCCACACTGATTACACACAGTTTTTTTGCATTCAGTGCAGGTGCTGTAGTTGGCTTGTTCTTTTGAACCCAAGCTGAGTTCAACCTTACAGAGCGGACAGGCAGAATCTGGTTTGACAGCTGGATTGGTCGCTTCTTTTGTCTTTGGCAGTTCTGATGGGACAATACGACCCACTATGGCAGGACCTGGTTGAGGTGTCTTGCTCTGCTGTGTTTGTTCCAGCTTCTGCGGAACATCAGATTTAATTTCTCTTGCAGGTGACTTTTTGGGAGAAGTTGGTGGTGTTGTCTTAGGTTGATCCTGGACAGCAGATGTTATTAATATAGATGCAGAGCTGAATATTGACGAACCAAAGCCAAACATCTTTCCAGACACAGAATTGTCTGCATTCTGCGGAGATTTTGTCATACCCAATCCCAACAATACACCACTCTCCTGTTTCTTTGCTTCAGTGGCATTATTCTGCTTGCGTCCAGGTTGGCTTGTCAGATGTGATGGTTTCTCAAGAACATTCTTCTCAATTTTCTGTGGTGTTTTATAATCAGGGTCTGGGTTTTCTGGTGTAGTTGAAGCGTCAGGTTTTTCTAATTTAAATGAGGTTGTAGAGGACTTTTCATGTGAGATTTCTGCATTTCTTGGATTTGCCTTTGTTTGCATTGGTGTAGCTGGCTTGGACATGCCCACTGATGTGACTTCAACAGGTACTTTGCTCTTTGATGTCTGAGCTTGATTTTGAGAAGCTGGTTGCTCAGATGTTTCAACTGCTCTTTTTGTCTGACAGGTAAGACATAGCCATTCATTTTTCTGAAAATAAAATTATATAATTGGTCATGTGTTTTTATATACAGTGCTTCTATAATTGTAAAAAGTAAGTATTGAGTATTGACTTACCTCTCCAATAGGCATGGGTTTAAATCCACACTGATTACACACAGTGTTTTTGCATTCAGTGCAGGTATTGTATTTGGCTTGGTCTTTCATAACTATGTCGAGTTCAACCTGACAAAGCGGACAGGCAGAACCTGGTTTGACAGCTGATTTGGTTGCTTCTGCAGCTTTTGGAGGTTCCGATGTGACCTTATTTTCCACTTTATCTAGGTTTGATGGAGGTGTCTGTCTCTGTGGTGTCTGCTCCAGTTTTTGAGGAACATCAGATTTAACCTCCTTTGCAGGGGACTTTTTGGGAGAAGCTGGTATTGTTGTCTTAGGTTGATCCTGAACAGCAGATGTTATTAATGTAGATGCAGAGTTGAATATTGAAGAACCAAAACCAAACATCTTTCCAGTCACTGAATCTGTAGACTTGTCTGTATTGTGTGGAGATTTTGTAGCACCCAAGCCAAAAAATCCTCCTGTCTCTTGCTGCTTTGCCACAGTTGCATTACTTTGCCTACAACCAGGTTGACTTGCCATATCTGGTGGTTTCTCAGGAATTTTCTTCTCATTTTTCTTTTGTGTTTTACCATGAGGTGTGGTCATTGGTGTGGTGGAAGCTTCTGGTTTGCCTGAGTTAACAGAAGTTGTTGACAGTTTTTCCTGTGGAGGCTCTGCTTGGCTTGGATGTACCTTTGCTTGAGTTGTCATAGGTGGTTTGGAGTTGTCAATCGACTTGACTGCAAAAGGAACTTTGCTATTTGATGTTTGAGCCTGAGAAGCTGGTTGCTCAGATGCTTCATTTGCTCTTTTTGTCTGACAAGTAAGACATAGCCATTCTTCTTTCTGAAATTAATACAATTGGTTGTGTTTGATACAAAGTACTGTACTTGAATTGTAAAATGTACAAATACAGGGTGGGGTAAAAGTAGGGTTACAGTTAAAACTTAGACATACATATGTATATCTGACACAAAGTACGACACAAATTCCATCCATCCATTTTCAATCCTGATTATCCTCATTTGAGTTGCGGGTATGCTGGAGCCTATCCCAGCTGACTTTGGGCGAGTGGCAGGGTGACACAAATTTGAATCTCTATCCATTTTAGGTAATGCATAGAATAAAGGTTCTGTATTATTTTCTGTATTATTATCTAAAACTTGATTGTTAAGGTGAAACAGATAATGAAGCAACTGTACACCTACATCTGGCCCACCCTGTAGAGTGCCGAGCCTTGACTTACCTCTCCAATAGGCATGGGCTTGAATCCACACTGGTTGCACACAGTGTTTTTGCATTCAGTGCAAGTACAGTAGTTGGCTTTGTCTTTCGAACACATGTTAAGTTCAACCTTACAGAGCGGGCAGGTAGAACCTGGTTTGACATCTGATTTGGTAGTTTCTGCAGCCTTTGAACGTTCCGGTGTGACGTTATTTCCCTTTTTAGCTGGACTTGATGGAGGAGTTTTGTTCTGTTGTGTTGACTCCGTTTTTGTCTGCGACGCCAATTTCTGACGAACATCAGATTTTATGTCCATACGAGGGGACGTACTGGGAGAAGCTGGAGGTGTTTTATTAGTTTGATCCTGAACAGCGGCTGTTATTAATGATGATGCAGAACTGAATATTGAAGAACTAAAACCAAACATCTTTCCAGTCATCAAATCTGTAGATTTATCTGTGTCCTGTTGAGATTTTGTAGCACCCAAGCCAAAAAATCCTGCTGTTTCTTGCTGCTTTGCTGCAGTGGCATTACTTTGGTTACGTCCATGTTGACTTGCTGAATCTGGTGTTTTTTCAGGAACTGTCTTCTCATTTTTCTGTTGTGTTTTATCATCAGGTGCCGGGCTAGCCAACATCACTGGTGTGGCTGAGGTTTCAGGTTTGCCCGGCTTAACTGAAGCTGATTTTTCTTGTGGGGGTACAGCGTGGCTTGGATTTGCCGTTGGTTGAGATGGTGGAGCTGATTTGAAGGTATCCATTGACTTGAGTACAGGAGCAACTTTACTATCAGATGTTTGAGCCTGTTTTTGAGAAGCAGGTTTCTCAGATGTTTCAACTGCTCTTTTCACCTGACAGGTAAGACATAGCCATTCATTTTTCTGAAATAAAGCAAAAATAAAATCAGTCAGTTTTTTAAGATGTAAGAAATGAGAATTTAAAAAGTTGCAACAACAGATTTTGACTTACCTCTCCAATAGGCATTGGATTAAATCCACATTTGTCACAAACAATGGTCCTACACTCAGTGCAGGTATTGTAGTTTAGAAGTTCCTTCGAGCTGTTGTTTAGTTTGATATTGCATAGCGGACAGTTTTCATGGCCTGCTTTCAATTGGGTCTGAGGAATTGTGCTTGCTTTGGATGGCTCTGATGGACCTTGCTGTTTCTTGACCTCCTGAACAAGAGTTTCAGGTCCTTTTGGTGGCACTTTGGTGGGGGAAACTGTTGGTGTACATTTGGGGGAAATTTTGAGTCCATTAGTACTCTCTGGAGAGATCTGCACTGGAGCAGACATCTTGCGAGAGCTTGGCGGTGTAGTACGTGATTCCTCCTGAACAGCTGATGATAATAGAGTGGAAGCTGAGCTGAAAATAGATGAACCAAAGCCAAACATCTTTCCAGTGATAGAGTCTGTTGTTTTGGAAGCATTGGAACCTATTTTAGGGCCACTCAAGCCATCTGAGATAACGTTATTCTGTTTTAGACCAGACTGAGTAGTCTGGTCAGGTGATTTCAGGGTGTCAGATTTCCTTTGGGGTTCCTGGTCAGACACCAGGGTACCCTGTTTGTTCTGTTGTTGTACAGTAGCAGTCTTAGTTGCTGGTGTTCCAGGTGTGGGTTGACTTTTTTTCTGAGCACTTGGTGCAGAACCCTCCTTCTTTTTTTCAGATGCTGAACTCTGCATTTCCAGAGGCAGGTCAGACTTCAATGATTCCTTCTTATTTGTTTCAATTTCATTTGAAATTGTTGTCTTCTGAGATACAGAAAGTAGAATGTTTTTTTTCACTGCATTGGAAGGTTTTATGGCAAGCTTTGTGGGGTCTGATGCATTCAGAGCTCTTTGCATCTGACAGTTCAAGCATAGCCATTCTTCTTCCTAGAAAAGAATACATTGAGAATAACAAATGTGAATATTTACAATGATTGTACAAAAATGTACAATTGATTTCCAGTGAAAAACATTTATTTCCAATCAGTCAAAAAAATGAACAAAAATGTTTTTTGTTTTTGTTTTGGAGACAAAAAAAAGAAAACTGTAAGAAAATAATCACCAATATATATTTTTTGGTTAATTTAATGACAGTGACTTAAAATAGATATAGCGATTATTGGAAACAATTATAATATTTGTTTTAATTACCTTTGCCAGGTTTGGCACCGGATTAAATCCACACTGGTTTCAAACGATGTTGTTGCATTCTGTGCATTTCCCATAGTTGGGAGGGTCCTTGGAACCTAAATTAATTTCCACCTTACACAGAGGACAGGTAGATTTGCCTTCTTTGAAAGCTGCAGTCTTTTTTGATTGATCAGATGGAGGTTTAGCTTGTTGGACTAGCTCTTGTTTCTTCTGTTCTTTTTCCTGAGCAAGAGGTGATTTGGTCATCTTGGTAACAGGAATCTTGGGGGACAGTGGCGGTGTTGTTTTAGACTCATCTTGGCCAGCTGTGGCTATTAAAGTGGAAGCAGAACTAAAGATAGAGGAACCAAATGTAAACATTTTTCCACCTATTGATTCAGTGGATTTCACCCCATCAGATTGAACTTGAGGATCACGGGAGTTATTTTGTGCATTGGAAGAGACATTATTTTCCTTTAGAACAGTTTTACTAAATGTTTCTGGTGGCTTCTGTGGTACTTTCTTCTGGTCTTCTGATAGAGCTTTTGGATTAGGAGCTAGAGTGATGGATTTTAGGTTCTCTGGTCCTTTCACAATGTCCTTTGCCATGTCATTCTCTGGTTCTGAAGCAGCAGAGGACTTCACTTTAGACTCAGCAGTTATTGGGATGACTTTTGTTTCCTTCTTGGGAACATTAGAAAATACCGGAGCTGTGTTTGGCGAGGCTTGAGGTTTAATCATGGGGATTCCTGGCGGTTGGGAAGCTCCAAGGGCTCGTTGCATTTGACAGTTGAGGCATAACCACTCCTTCACCTGTAAAATAGTCTTTTTAATGTTTATTAAAATACATGAGTTCATTAGTAAACAAAATAAAGTATCTTACCTGCTTTACATTTGGCATGGGGTTGAATCCACACTGGTTGCAGACAACATTTTTACACTCTGTACATGTGTTGAAGTTAGGTGGATCTTTAGGGCCAACATTGAATGCTGATTTACAGACAGGGCAGGACAAGGGTCCAACTTTGGACACAGTAACTTTCTCTGTAGGTTCTGACAACAGTTTGTCTGCTTTCAAACCCTGCTGACTTTGTTCTGGTTTCTTTTTTTGCTCTCCTTTCCTTGCAGATGGACCATCTTTCAAAGTAGGCACCTTGGGAGAAGGTGGTGATGCTACTAGTTTAGGTTCATCTTGGGCAGCAGAAGAAATCAAAGTGGATGCGGAGCTGAATATAGAAGAACCAAATCCAAACATCTTCCCTGATACTGACTCTGCAGGTTTTAAAGAATCGGGCTGCTTTTTAGGGCTTACGAAACCGAAGAATCCTCCTGTTTCTTGCTGTGCAGTAGCTTCAGTGGCATGTCCTTGCTTTGGTGCAGTTACATTTGATTGCTCTGTTTTTTTCTGCAGATCCGCCTTCTTGTTGTCCTGTGGTGTTTTCTGGGCAGGAGTTGGGCTAGCCAGTTTCTGGCCGTCTTGTGCTTTAACAGCTTCAGCCTTGGATGATTGTGATGCTGGAGTAAGTGCATTCCTCTGGGGAGAGCCTGGTGTAGTAGTATTTGGTGGCATAGTCCTTTTTAACGGCGAAGTAGCCAACTGAGTATCTTTCAGGGTTTCCATTCCTTTAGTAGCCCTTTTCACCTGGCAGTGTAAACAAAGCCACTCCTTTCCCTTAAAAAGGGAAAAACGTTAATGTTCATTTGTCCATAATATAATAGTCGTAATATAATAGTCGTCAGTCAAACTCCTTACAGTTTAAAACAGGTATACCTTCATTAACCCTGATTTTTTATGGTTGGGTGTTTAAGTGATGGGTGTGAGTTACAGAACTTACACTACAGGTCAAAAGATTTAGAACACCCCAATTGTTCCAGTTATTTATTGAAAGTCGTTCAAGTCCAATGAATAGTTTGAAATGGTACAAAGGTAAGTGGTGAAGTGCCAGAAGTTAAAAAAAAGTAAGGCTACCCAAAATAGAAAAATAATGTATATTTCAGAATTATACAATAAGCCCGTTTCAATATAAAGCTGTTCTGCAGATTCCTACAGGCATCCCAAGTTCTGGGATACATACTACCTCATCTCTCTGCATGAAAACTGTGTACTATATACCCTTGTGAGCATCAGTTGAACGACAAAAATGGCAAGAATTATCAACGGAAGACAGACAGACCATCTTAACACTAAGAAATTTCAGAGAAACTGGAGTGTTCTAAAACATTTGATTGGTAGTGTATATCGTGTGACATCATGACATTCCAGAAAACGGGTGTGTAAATGGGCAAGTTATTGAAAATAAAGAAAATAATCTTAACAATGTACAGTATATATATAAAACAATGTAATGTAAAGTTTGGTCTTTTTATATATACAGTAATTGTAAGTGTTGTTCCGGTAATCAAGTCTAGTGTGTGTGTCTAACCAAACATTACAATAACAGTATTGATACCTATTTTTCCAGTCTAGAATACACGTGTTTAATGACTTTGAATGTGTCTTTGAATCCCTTATACAATCGTCCCTTGCTACATCGCGGTTCGAACATCACTCCCTCACTATTGCGTTTTTTCAAAATGAATTAATAAATGATGGCTCTTTTGTGTTTGACTATAGCCAGTTATTAGTTAAAACTATTGAAAGACAAGTTATATCCACTATTCTGGCAACTTAGCGTCAGTAATGTTGCATTGATGGGACCATTGAATGTCCGACATGATAGAGTGAAAGAAAGTTTTCTTGAGGAAGTGGTAAGTTTTTTGGGTTTCTTACTTTGTCCTTCTTCCCCACGCCATCTGAAACCCTTTTGTAAGTTTAGAATATGTAAATTGGTGAGTCTGACTACTTAGCTCAGTAGCTTTCTATGCTAGTGGCGGCCGTCTCTTATGTCTCTGCAGTGATCCCATAGCCTGCGCAATGAAGTTATGAAAACAAATAAGTTGACTATAGGGGTGTTTTTTGTGTCTAGAGAGCTCTAATAATGTC
>QODF01000002.1:2188456-2208099 GCA_024372805.1 Oostethus manadensis | reverse complement strand
TATATATATATATATATATATATAAACATATATATATATATATATATACATATATATATTTGGCAAACTTTATAGCGGAACCGCAATCAACTTAACTGGTGCATGGTGGAGACAACCTTAAAAGTCCAAAGATAATTATTTTTAAAAGTTGCTCTATCTTAAAAGGTCCAGAACTCTCTCATGTTATTGATGCTGGTGGAGAGCATCTGATATTGAACTAGTGTTGAAAGTTACTCCATATGTTGTCTATTTTTTTACCACTGCATAAAACTGTGCACATCAGTATTTGAGGGTAAAAACAGTAGCCTTGGGCTGTCGTTGCAAGCTCGCCCTTACAAGCTGCACATAGTGCATTGAATTAGAGTTGAGTGTCTGTCTTCCTGTCAAGTCCTTTGTGCTTCAGACTGCCAGTAAGATGCCTTATCCATTTACTTCAGTGTGTGGCCTTGCCTTAGTACAAGCATGAGAGTCATGTGTGAGTATTTTTAGCATAACATTTGCTGTTGGTTAAGACCTTAAAAACCATAAAAAGTCAATATAGTTTAATTACAAAATCAAGATAGGAATTCATTGTCACTTATGAGACCACAGAATAACCACAGATTAATAATGATGCAGCTTTTTGTTTGCGAGTGATCTGCCTTCTGCAATGTCTGTTCAAAGGGATATGCTGCACAAGCACATCTTTGCAAAGCTGCAAGTTAAATTTTAACAATAAACCTAACCTGGACTAAAACGTCCTATTACCCCCAAATACTGCAACTTGGTGATAAATAATGTCACCTACACTGAGCTCACTCATTCACTGAAGGTACCAATGCATTTTGTATATCAAAAAAATAT
Organism: Oostethus manadensis; assembly: GCA_024372805.1. Classification (NCBI taxonomy): domain Eukaryota; kingdom Metazoa; phylum Chordata; class Actinopteri; order Syngnathiformes; family Syngnathidae; genus Oostethus; species Oostethus manadensis. The sequence continues at coordinate 2,207,256 of QODF01000002.1, read as the reverse complement.
TTAAGAAATAATTTGGTTATTATTTGTGTATTTTTGCTTTTTATGGCAATATACTGTATCTCCTGTGTGTCTTACCTCTTTAACATTTGGCATGGGGTTAAATCCACATTGATTGCACACAGTGCTTTTGCATTCCGTGCAGCTGCTGTAGTTGGCAGGGTCCTTGGAGCCCACGTTGAGCACCATCTTACAGATTACACAAGAGGATTGGCCTTTGTGGGGTACATTGCAGGGTGCTTCCTCTACAACTTTGGCCTGTCCTGCTGATTGAACTTTGGCCTGCTCAGGTTGGAGTTTCTTGTCCTGCTCTTCTCCTGGTTTGGGCCCTGGTTGCATTTTAGGAGAAACTGGTGGTGTGGAGGCTAACAGCGTAGATGCAGAATTGAATATGGAAGAACCAAATCCAAACATTTTACCCGTCACCGATTCCTCTGTTGGCTTTGCTGGTTTTGAATCACCAAAGCCAAACAGTCCCCCGGACTCCTGCTGTGGTGCAGGACTCACACTTCTTTTCTCTTGTCCACTTGAAGGATTCTGGGAACCTGATGTTGTCTGGTTCTCCCGAAAAGTCTTTTGCGTAGAGTCTGCACCAACATGTTTTGGTCTCTCTTGGACCTTAACCTTACTTTGGGCTGGCACTTTTGTTGAAGAATTTGGGGTCTTGCTGGGTGAACCTGATGCCAGTGTCTCTTTTCTGACAGAAGCAGCAGGCGATGATGGCATTTTGGAGGGTGTTGGCTTTTTCATTGATGCTTCAGCTCTCTTTATCTGGCAGGTGAGACAAAGCCACTCGGAATCCTGTACAAAAATAGAAGTACTGTAATTGCCGATTTATAAGTAGCTACATTTTTCTCAAACTTTGAGCCCTTAAATTTATACACCAGTGCGGCTAATTTATGGGTCAAAATCTACATTTCACATGATGCTGGGTGTTGTCACGTTCTAAATATCTCCTATGTTATATCAGAAGTACTACTAATCATTTAAATATCCATCCATTTCCTATACCGCTTATCCTCATTAGGGTCGCGGGTATGCTGCAGCCTATCCCAGCTGACTTTGGGTGGGAGGCGGGGCACACCATGGACTGGTCGCCAGTCAATCGCAGGGCAGACAAACAAACAGTCACACTCACATTCATACCTATGCACAATTTAAAGTTGCCAATTAACCCTAACATGCATGTTTTTGGAATGTGGGAGGAAATTGATACTGAGCTATAACTCTCAGTGTTTTCAGCAATATCATATATCAGCAATATGCAACATTAGCAGACTGGACAAGACCTCTGTTCAGTGAGCATTATTTCTGCCCTTTTGGGGTATTTAAAGAAAGGTAGAAGTTACCCTGTTCATATTCAAAGCATAAAGACTCCACGTAATGTTTGTCATTTCTTATGAAAATGAAGTGGGTTTTTTTTTTGGTAACTTATATTTACACTTGCATGACAAATAAAATGGAGATGTATGAAGTAAAACCTACAGACATTAAACCTACCAATTTTTTAAAAATCGTTTCTCAGTCTCTGTTTTAAAAGAAACGTCACTTGTGGTGTATAAGACGCATCGATGTTTAAGATGCACCCACTAAATTTAGAGAGAAAACAGATTTGTACATATATAAGCCGCACTCAACTATTAAACCGCAGGTATCCATGTTATAAAATGTCTGTGAGGACTAGTAGCTCTTTATTTACAAGAGCCTGTCATTAGCTATGAGAAAACTAACAACGACCTTATCAACTCATCGGAAATAGCTGGAAGTTATTACTCAATATAACAGTCCCTGGAGGGAGCTAACCTTGCCACCGTCTGGTGGACAGACAGCCATGGCCAATAACCTGCTTTGCTGGAATGCATGATGAGAAGAAGTTAAAATAGTTATTTATTTTATATTGGTACTTGTCTTGTACCCCGCGACCCCAATGAGGATAAGCGGCATAGAAAATGGATGGATGGACTTGTCTTGTAAATCTCTTATGTAAATTTGAGTGTTAAGTGTGATGATTTTAGCCTTATTTTCAAGAAGACACCCCTGCAATTGTCGAGCAGTCCAGGTTGTACCCCGCCTCTAGCCCAAAGACAGCAGGGATAGGCTCCAGCAACCCCCGTGACCCTAGTGAGCCCAGGCGACACAGAAGTTGGATGGATGGATGTAAGATGACACAATGACTCAGACTATGAGTTATCATTGAAGAATGACCTCCTGCGATTTAAAATGGTTTGGCAAGCTTGTCGTGAGTTCCCTTGTAGCTCATGATTGGCTTCTGCCAAAAAAAGAGCTCTTTGGCCTCACTCACTCACTCACTCACTCACACAAGCGGCACAGTATTGAAATGATTAGTAGTAGTCCTGAAATAAAGGAGATGTCAAGATATTAGAACATGGCCATGAATTAGCCGCACTGTTGAATAAGCCGCAGGGTCGAAAGTTTAAGGAAAAAGTAGTTGCTTAGTTTTACACATGTATGACATACAAAAGGTATAACCTTACTTAAATCCTTTCATGATGCGTTGACCCTGAAAGTAATTATTTAGCACTCCATTTCCCATAATCCTCAACTGAATCATCTAATTCTAAATTCTAAATTCTAAATTCTAATTCTAAAATTGACATAATTCTATGTCTAGTGTCTTCTTATGAGACTGACATTAAGACAAAAGTACATGTTAGCTAGTTCCTTGTTGCAGGGTGCTTTCCTAAAATAATTAATTAATTTGTTGCAACAATTTCAAAATATATTTGATATTAGGCCAATAGTTGGGGGCTGCCTTGCCCTCACAAATTTGTACTATTGCCTATGGGAAAAATTGCTTCTATTTGGAATTCAATCCAACTTACATCAGAGTCTGGCGGGCTGAATCCACACAAGCTGCAAACTTGTGTTTTACACTGTGTGCATGTTTTATGGTTTGGTGGTTCCTTTGTGTGTATGTTGAGTTGAGTTGTGTTACAAACTGGACAAAGTGGCTTGGCTGCCGCTTTTGCTTGAAAATGGGCATCTTGACTATGTGCTGGCGATGGAGAACCTGACCCCCGCGATGGGTCAGGTGTACCAGGTCCTTTAGACATGGACTGCTGCTGTGCTGCTCCCGCCTTGGATGTGGCCTGTGCTGGACCAACTTTAGGGGTACGCTGCTGTTGCTGGGACGGTCTAGGTGACCCCTGTTGTTGCTGTCCAGAATTTGGTGACCTTTGTTGTTGCTGGGAAGATTTAGGCAAACCCTGCTGCAGTTGTTGTCCAGTCTTGGTTGCTTCTTGCTGTGCTGAGTCCAGTCGCATTCCTGTCTTAGCATCCCCTTGCCGTGTTGTCCCTGCTCTAGGTAAGTCACTTCTAGTCTGTTGTTGTCCTCCAGCTTTGGGTGAACCATGTTGGATTGAGCTCTTTGACTGAGCATCAGCTTGTGATGGGGGCTGTTTTTGGGGTCCTGTCTGTCCATTCCCATGCAGCCCTGCTCCTCTCTGTTTAGCAAGGGGCTGGCCTTTCTGCACAGGATCACCCTGGTTGGATTTTGAGGGTCCCTTCTGTTGTTGCATGCTTTTGTGTGGGTCCAAACCTGACTGTTGGTCTCCACTTGGCTTGACCCCATGCTGTGGGGGACCTTTCTGGTTTTTGTCCCTTTCCCCTTCATCGCCAAATAGTCCAAACTTGTTCACAGCAGAGGACACAGCACTAAGTGGGTTGCCCCCACTTAGGAATTTGGAGGAGAACATCTTGCCCTCTTCTTCTTCTTCTTCCTCCTCCTCCACGTAGGATCTGGAGTCTACAGAAGTGTCTGAGTCAGAGCAGGAGCTGCTGTCTGTTCCCTCTCCGGTCGCTCCTGCAGAGGCCTGAGGGGAAGCTGGAGTTGTGGCTGAGGAGAGAGCATCGACAGCCCCGCTGGTGCTCCTATCAGTGCTGCTGCTACTGCTACTACTGCTGCTGCCTGGACTCTCCTCTGGCTCTGCATCTACATTAGACTTACTGAATGCATGAGATAGAGGTGAAAGATAGGGAGATGGTGTAGAGGGGGATGTCAGGTTGACAGGGAACAGGATAAGATGGAAGGATAATGGAGGAGAGAATATGTGAACCACATTAACATCTGCCTGGGCCAAAATGTGTTATAAAACCACAATAGCATGATGTCACGGTCTTTATAACATAAGAAGAAACATAAACCACAATTGTTCTGTCTGCCTGCATACAAGAGCATACAACAACCCTCACATTTGAGTAAGCTTCGTTATTCTAGTAGGTTCAATACTATAGAATGGAACCCATAGGTGAATTAAGCAGATGAGTCATATTTATGGCACAAAGTCCATCAACTAGGATCACCATACGCAGTTGAGGGTTTGGGTTTTTTTGTTATGAAGAAACAGGTGAAATGAGTGAATGCACATTGCACATTTGCAACCTGAATCATCTTGGCATCAACAGCTTTTATAAAGTTAAGAGGAAGTTTAATTGTTTTTACGCCTTGATTTTACCATGGTTATCTTAGTTACACTTGCACGAGGGCTAAAATATTTTATGATGTCAGGAGACTCTGAAATAGAAATGTAGCTAATCTCAAGATATTATTGATGCACATGCTGCTCCTGCTTTGAAAAATCATTTACATTTACATGACTATATACACATGACAATTAACAAATCTTGAATTCATTATGAACTGAATGACGACGTTCTTCATGCATCACACACAATTGCACCTATCACAGTCGAATATTTGGCAAGCACACACACTTGTGGGTGCCTTAATGTATGCATTAGGGCAATGCTTCACATATAGTGGGGCCAGCCCTTTTTGGGGGGCGGTGAGGTGTTGCAGAGGAGTGTGAGGCACGGGGAACTAAACTCATAAAATGTCTTCAAGTTGGCAAGTCTATTAGTGTTTTTATTGTAATGATTCTTGAATTATGCTGGTGCCAGCAACTCATACAGTGATTTTAACAGATAAATATTACAGGTTCTTAAGAGTATTTCGAACCACTGAATTAGGGGAATCATTTAGGTCACCGATTATGCAAAATTGACTTTTCAGTGAGGTTATAACAGTAAATTGTTTCCATAGAGCCTGTTTATGACCAACAAATGTTGTTTGCTTCACTTTGAGAAAAGAGTACCTCAAATAGTTGGTTATGAAGTTGTGGGTTTTGTCATGTCATGATGGAAAAATCCTCCTTTCTCATGGACATGATGCAATCTCAGACCTGCCTCTATCTAGAATATCTGAATTGTCTGAATTGTGTATACGCCCACACCTTCATAGAACATACACAAAAGTAGGCATTAGTACACATCTTTTTTTTAAAAGCAGGAGGTCGGTCAGACATGGGAGCAAATAGGGCAACCTAGCATGATGTTGCAGTTAACTGTAGCTCACAGAGCTACACTAGTGTTGGTAATGTTATTAGTGTATAAAGTTCACATGCAAAAACATTCTTTTGGAGAAAGGTGTGGACAAACAGTATTCCTGGACAATTACTGTATTACTGTATACTGTATTCCTGGATATACTGGACAATTCCAGTATTTTTTGGACAACATACTTTGGATACACTATTGCTACTGCTAACTACTGCTGCTGCCTAGACTCTCGTCTGGCTCTGCATCTACGTTAGACTTCCTGAATGGATGAGATAGAGGTGGAAGATACACTATTGTGGGACATCTTAGACTTATTAAATATTGGTCCAAAATCATATACTTGATCCTTAACCATTACTGTTTGGTACCCTAACAAACAGGCCCTTCTTACACTTACACTGCAACATTGTTACTCAGTGTCCACTCAGGGTGTTACATAACATCATGTGATTAATTCTGCCTTGGGTGCTACATGTTAATCTTAACACGCTGCAAAGTCAGATGGTTTCATTCAAGGTGATGAAGAATTAGCATATCACTCATTGCTTCCTACGTTTAAAAAAAGTCATTGCACTTTGATTTACTCTCTACAATAGACTGTTGCTTCTATGCAGAAGAATGGACCAGGTCAGTGAGCCGGTCTAGTGAGCCTAAACATTACAAGCCTGACCAATTCAGTACAGCACAGAACCATGTGCAAAGGCTGCAATTATGTGATCATTTAAGGTGCAGTTGCTTGTCTCATTCATCTCACTAGGGTGCAAACACTGCAATCTATCTTAGCAATGGCAGGAATGATGCTTAAATGTCAAATATATTGTTTTTCTACTACATGAGAGGTTCCAATCCTCTACATGACAAAATAAGCAGCAGATGCCATTTAAGGCACCAGGCTGTTGGATGGTGTAAACTAGTGAGACAGTGAAGCGTGACGACGCGGATTGACAACACCTCATCCACGTTCCTTTCCTTTCTGTGCCCTTGACCAGAAGCTACTTCACACTCATTCTGTTTGTGTTCACTAAAACAACATAAAATCAAATGTCAGGAGGGAAGCCAAGTCACTGTGTGTATGCGTGTGTGTGTGTGTGTGTGTGCGTGCGTGTGCGTGTGTGTGCGTGCGCGGGGACCTCCCGAGCATCTCCTCCCATCCTACATCCTTCACCCTCCGCGGCCACAATGTCGAACAGCGTGTCGCTCTCATTTCGCTACAGTGATGATGATAATACCTTCAAATGTGATCTGCGCTGCCATCCTGCTCCAAAACAAGACGTGTTTGTAATATCCTTCCCGTGAGTGATGGAGGGCACAGGGCATCCGATAGAAAGAGCGATCAGCATCCTCTCCGCCTCCTGTGCGCAATGCGCATGCGCCCCAGCTAACAGGTGATCAAATGCGAAATTAAAGGGGACGGCGAGATTTTTTTTTTTTTTTTACTTCCACGTGACTCATGTGACTAAAGCAAAGCCTTTGGTCGCGCCTGCGTGGATGTCTTGCACGTTTTGGAATGGAGAGGAATTGTAAATGTCATGTTGGTGAAGTCAAAAGGAAGGGCTGCATTCGTGACTAATACACGCCGCACAGTTTTAGACCCGTATTTGTGATGTAATGTGTGCGCATGTGCTGTTCATCACAAAACACTAGTGGATAATTCTATATTTAAGCTCATGCTAAATGACACTTTTTGTATAGTATGCACTCGCTGGTCACTTCATAAGGTACATCTGCACCCCCAAATGACATCAAATACGCTGTCTTTACAAAAATAATAATGCTAATTTTCTATTAACTCCTTATGTTTACTAAAATATTACAATCACATGGCTGCTATTACTGACAGTATGATACAGCAAAATGTGATTTTTTTGTAATTAATACATTTCAGTCCAAACTAATAATAATCATAATAGTTATAATACCACAGGTGTTATTATTTAATAATAATAACTTACATATTATTGTACATCCATCCTCTGTGCCGCTTATCCTCATTATGGTCACAGGTATAGAACCTATCCCGGATAACTTTGGGCAAGAGGCAGGGTACACTATGGACTGATCGTCCGCCAATCGCAGGGCAAATATAGGCATCATTCCCACTCACATTCATGCTAATGGACGATTTATTGTCTCCAATTAAACCAACATTTAGGGGTGGCATGAGAAGCAGAGAGTATTTTCACTCTTAGTGTAAACCTGCTAACATGTCCAAATGTATCATACTTAACATGCAAATTGACTCTCACTTGTTTACTACACAACTCTCCATTTGTCGCATTTTGTTGGTTTCACTTTCAAGTTCATTTTGTATAGTACAGATAAATAGATACTGTATTATTAGTTTGTCAATTGTATTTCCAATGCGGATGGGGGCGTGAAAACATTTCTGTCCCCTAGGAGTGGCATGACAGAAAATAACTGAGAACTACTGAATTAACCTAACATGTTTTAAACTGGAGTACTTAGAGAAAACCCACGCACGCACGGGCAGAACATTCAAACTCCACACAGAGATTCAAACCCAGTCTTTCAGGTATTATTATTATCAGTGGTAGGAGTACTGTAGTAGTAGTGCTATTGGTAGTAGTAGTAGAATTTTTTCTATATTTTCCTGAATATATTTTTTTATTATCACTATTAGTGGTGGTCTTTTTAGGTGTACCTAATACGTTGCCTGTGAATTTTGGTATTACTATTAGGGTTTTAAAAATTAGTGTGTTAGCCGGGTGTCTTAAACTCGTGACATGGAGAGCCGAGACCCTGCAGGACCGAGACGCCGCGGGTTTTCTTTCCAGCCGTTCACTAAATTAGGAGATTTCAATGATCAACACCTCCTTCAATTTCAGGGAAGGAGCTCATTAATTTAAATCACCTACTAGAGAAACTGGTTGAAGAGAAAACCTGCAGTGTCTTGGCCCTCCATGTCACCAGTTTGAGACCCCTGGTGTTAGCAGTGGTAACTAATTTATTTCATTGATTACATTAAATTTTCTATTATTAACGCGTGTGCATCATAACAAGCCACATCTCTCTGTTTTGACAGTTTATGGGACCACAATAGCTTTCCACAGTGTCACATAGAGTCGGTCGTTCTTTTATCTTTATTCTGATCTGAACACATCAACAGCAGTGCAATTCCAACACCATATGTATCTCCAACTCACAAACACATCTCTAGTCCGCTCGTCCTGGGAACGACACTTCCTCATTGCCACTAGACAACCGCTAGGTGCATCCATGTACACTTGGAAAATCACAACAACCTCTTTATCATGCATTCATGCGTGGTCTAAGTAAACAGAAAGGCAAAGAAAAACAGTAAGTGAATATTCTCACTAATGTAAATTTTACTGCAGAAGTATAATTCATTGAATTTTAAATATGCACAAAAATCCCCAAAAATCTACACTAAAAACATATGAATTCAATAGTCCAGTGTGGCTTATGTATGTACAAATGCTTTTTTCTCTTTAAATGTAGTGTGTGGGCCTTAAACACCGGTGCGTCTACAGTAATTGCTGTAATTGTGCCCTTTAATGTATCTTTCTCTTCATATAATACGGAAAAAATGGCAATTTTTACACATTGTGGCAAACAAGTATTAATCAATTTGAAAATGATTGATTTGATTAATGATTTGACAGCCCAAATTATTGATAAATTTTGAATTTGTATGCAAATGTCTGCTATTAATTGTGCTGCCATGATGTCCATATTTGTCTTTTGTTTTAAAGTACATTTCTGTATAATAATAGTTCAGAGAATCATAAGAATCATATGTGGTATTTAGGTATTTTGACACAATTGATTGTCTATTAATAAAGAGTGTCAGCCAAAAGTTTGGAGGCATTTTTGCATCTTATGACTGAAAAAACTGCCTCGATACTTTTGACTGGTACCGTCTGTGTGTGTGTGGTGGAGAAAAACATGTTTCATATTTATCTGTTGCCTCATCCATCAATGTCCACATGCGAGATGGCTTTGTGAGTAAGCCAACACATCTCTGAATTATTACTAAAATGTCAACTTAAGATAAATTTGAGGTAAGAGGTAAAATTTGTTTTAAAGGCTTTGTTTAGTTGGTGTGGTATGGTATGGTATACTACATATGATGTGAGCAGGAATTAATCTGAATAGCCTGCTTGCATAATCTGTCAAGGTATTTTCCCTTTATTTCTCTCTATCTATGAACGATAGATAGCAAATGCCCACAGGCACAAAACACCTCTGCAGACATCTCTTCCTCTCCACTGCCTTTCTTACTGGGTTATAGTTTTTACCACCCCAGAGCAGATGTGATATGCACAGACAACATGCTCAGGCTCATCATGGGGTTGTTGTTGTCAAGTAAAACAGAAAATAAAAACAGAAGAGACAAGGTAAGGTGTTTGCATCCTGATACATTTTTAATTCATAGCTGATAGAGACAGTCTTTAGCACCACGGACACTGCCTGTAAAAGACAGCATTTTCCCAACATTTTTTGTATAAACTGGACCGACACAGACTATAGGGAGAAAGTCAACCTAGCAATTTTCTACCTTTGGATGTGTGTGTAACTCTTCTGTATTAATGGCACCGACAAAGGATGATAGGGACGTATGGACTAACTGGCTACACAATTTTGTGTCTTCAGACGTATTGTTATTGAGAGCCATAGCAGACGACCCTTTGAAACTGCATGAAAAAGCTGGCATTTTCCACCTTTTTGAGTGTCAATGCAGGACCATAACCATTAAGTTGACCTGTTCAATTTTCTTCCCTCAGAGGTAGTATCAACTCTCGCTTTAAAAGCTGGCATTTTTGTCCATGTTTCTGTTCAGTATGACCACCACTAATGCATAATATAGAAAATACGTTACCCTGGCAATTTGCTGCCTTTGATTGCAGATGAAGAACATCTGCTTTCACAGTTGCTTTTAGAGCTGGCATTTTTATACCTTTTTTTCATGTTGCATTTCTGTATAAACAGCTTTAACAGAGAACAGCACTGACGTTGTCCCCCTGTTCTCTTGCATTTCTGTATAAACAGCTTTAACAGAGAACAGGGGGACAACGTCAGTGCTGTAGTTTTCCATCTGGATGGGGTAGCATTTGATTTGATTAGAATACCCACTCACACTGCATGTGAAAGTTGGCATTTTTGTGCCTTTTTTCCCTGTCACCGTTTTGTATATATGGCACCAATGCAGAATGGCAGCAACCAAGTTGACCTGCACAGTTCTTGTTTACTGTATGGTAAATGAGCATTGCTGCTTGCGTGTTAAGGTTAGTAATAACGTTCAAGAAGAATGTCAGACTGTGTGTGTCTCGATTGTTGGGACGTTGCATTACTTACAATACATTATTTGCACTATAGCACCTTTAAGCATTTGCAGGTAAGACTGTCTATGTTTAATACGGAAATGAGGCACAGACATCTACATAATTCCACTAACTAGCTTTATAATACAGACTTTCAGGGCAGCACCAATATGAAATGAGGAGAGGAAGTTGACCTGGCAATTGTCTGTCTTTGACGGTACTCTCAAAAGAAAACGCTTGTGTGCAAGGGTGTTCCAGAATGCAGACCGAATTACAGCACAGCATACATGTACAGCATAACAATGTAACATCAGCGCAAAAACTTCTACAGTCAACTTTCTTAAAATCCAGCCTCAAAACTTGCAGCAAGGTGAATAGGCAAGCAGTGTGGCTTATGTAGACGTGGCTTGGATAAATGCATTCTAAGACAGTTAGCCGGGGCGACCTGGTGGCCTGCATAGTGCTACCCTGATGACGAGGCTGAAGGCTAGACTGTGACTCAGACTTAGGGCTCTAATTTTGCGGGTGGCACAGCGTGGCGCAGGCTGCGCAGTGGTAATTCTGTACGACGTAACACAGTACGCAGCCAAATTGGTAATTTGGTAGACCTAGGCACATCGCGATTGGTGTGGCGGCGCAGCAGGGGGAAGTGTCGTTTGATTCAGCCTGGCGTAGTGACAATTCCGTGCCAAAAGGCTTCGTCGAAGGCGCGCAGAGAGCTCACCAGCACAGCTGGTCTAATGGTAATTTGGCTGAGTGGTGCATAGTGCGCACACGCCACCAAAACCCCAAAGGCCGGTTTACACAATGTCAGGCACATTTGAATGCATTTAATAAGCACAACAACCACAGTTTAAAGTAACTATCTGAATTAGCAAATAGATTTTGATCTATATTGATGATGCATTAAACTTGTTATGCGCTTTACAAAGCCTCTCAAAGCGCTTTAATTGAGGTCATTATTCATTCACGCCACACTTGGTGATGGTAAGCCACTTATGTAGCCACAGCTGCCCTGTGGCAGAGTGACAGAAGCGAGGCTGCCAGTGTGCGCCATCGACCCTTCCGACCACCACACACACACACTACTTTCATTTTAGGCAATGTGGGTGAAGTGCCTTGCCTAAAGACACAAGGAAAGTTTATTTCCTCCCTTTGTGGCACCTGGTGTTCCTCTGAGGTCTTTCATCCAAGTACTGACCAGGCCCTGCCCTGCTTAGACATCTGACAGAATCAGGATTTGACAGGCAGGTATGGCCACAAATATTGACTGTCCCATCTCCCTCTGTCCCGGCGTCTCCTTCCGGACACCAGCTCCTCTGTCCCCGAATTGTCGCATCGTCCTCCTCCTCCTCATCATCATCAGTTGCCAGTGGATCCATAATGGATGTGGTTAATTCTACATAAAGTCTTAATCAAATGTATAGACTTCTTTGATTGTGTAACAGAGTATTGCAAAAAATATCATAAATAATTGGGTAATACAAGTTCATCTCACATGCAAACACAAGTGACAAGGGCCAGACCATGAGCTTGGCAATGCGTCTTTTACTCACAGTTGCTTCGAAGTTCATCCTTGTTATGCATAGTCTTTTTTTATTCATATTACACGGGGTTCAAATATAAGTTACTAAATATGATTATTAGTGGGGGAAAATGCCTATCTCACCTGCAATACCAACCTCAACCCTTCCATAACCCTTATGAGAGGGTGGAGGATGCAATGGCCCCCTCGCCAAGCTCAGTGTCACACTGGTTGAGTGGCCGCCCCCGGTGGACAACGTGTGTCTCCGGTGCTCCGACAGTTTTTTGTTTTGCCTTTCTTCTGACATCATTGAACCATTTTTTACACTGGGCAATGGTCCTCAATACGTCAGGACAAACCTGATTTACGATACTTGTAGTCTCCTCCCAGGCCGCTTTTGCATCATCAGCCCGTGGAGGTCTGCTCGCATGACCATATATTCGGCCCATAATCTCTTCTATTGATTTTACATTATTATTCATTAGTGGTGGACTTTAAAGACTAGCATCTTACCAAATTGTGCAGGTGTACATAATGTCATGCCTGTGAATTTAGGTAGTATTATTAGGGCTGTAAACAATAGTGGATTAACGGCGGTAACTAATTTATTTAGATAGATAGATACTTTATTAAGCTCCAAGAAAAAGTCACTTTTACAGCAGCTCTGCAAAAATATCATAATAAACGTAATCACAGAATAAAAGGACCAAAATTAGTAATGAATAATTACGTAAAATACATTTTACTGTCATTAACACGTCTTGTCATGTCAAGCTACATCTCTTTGTTATGACGGCAGACGAAGCCACAATAGTCACACAAAGTCGGCTGCTTGTTAATACATTTATTCTGACCTAAACACATCAACAGTGGTATTCCCACACCATATACTGTATGTATCTCCAACTCACAAACACGTCTCTAGTCCACTCAACCTAGGAACGACACTTTCTCATTGTCACTAGACACCAGCAAGATACGTTTACGGACACACAAATCACAACAACCTCTGTATTATACATGTAGGTGTGGTATTAACGTAACTTTTACTGCTAAAGTACAATTTGCCACCAACAATTATTTGCTATTTGCAGATGGTGTCAAATAGCGGGTATCTACTGTTGGTGCTGACACTGATGTCATTGATCCACTGATTGTCTGATTGCGGTGTGAAATTGTGCACAGTTGCGCTAAAGCCAGATTTGCTAGAGTCCATGCAAAAGGCATAGGCGTATAAATGCCAGATCCCCTGTTACAAAGCTGACGTGGCAATTTGTGGAATGTTTGTGTGAAAGAGGCTTTTGTAAAGGGTTTTTCGCATACATTTTGATATACTGATGCTTTACATTTAGCGTTATTTGGTGAGTTTTTATTGCCATTGTGTACAGTAGATAAATGAGTCTTCTAGAGTCATATTCAGTAGTGGTGAGGTGTGAATGAGTTGTGTGGGAGACAAGTTTTGTGTGAGTGCGTGGGAAAGTTACATCATGTGTGATGTGCAGATGCACAATTGCAACAGTCAGAAATGCTCTCATCCATTCCGGATTGCATATTTTCATCTCATTCTTACAATCTGCCATTTGAATACCATTTGTTGTTGTAACTGTCAGGGTATCCTGGGTTTTATCATTGTTTATGAAACAAGAACAGAAATGATGAAAACTGCCGCTCATTTGTGTGAAAGCCTGGACTACAATCTCCACTCTCGCTATCCACTTTTCTCCTACGCACTCTTGCATTGATACACTTTAGACCAACACACTTACAAATAATCCCTGCACTCACACAGTTCAAGCATCACCAACTCAAACAGCAAATGCCCAAAGTGAATTGCATGCTCTCGGGTGTAATGTGCAGTGAGACAAATATAGGATGCTGTTGGTAATAGGCTGCAAAGAAGTTTTCCCTGTAGGGAGACTGCTAGTGATGCTATTACCTTTAATAGACTTTAACTGGAGCTCATTAACATACCTTCAGTCAAGTAAGAAGCTGTTTTTTAGAAAGCCAAATTACAATTTACAATCATCAACCACAATCCCATAACATCCAATACAAGAGCTGTGTCAAAACACCCAGTAGACAACTACAATGTATTCCACCAGGTGTTTTTGTTTTTCCATATGCATGGACAAATGTTAAGATGTGTATTTAAAAGTGTATGTATATTTGTTGAATGGCTATTTTTGGCGTGTAAAGTAACAGACAACTGTAAGAAATAATGTAAAGAATTATACTAACAACAAATAATTTTGTGACAAAAAGGTTTATGTCCATAATTAATCATACTGTTTGCAAAACATCCATATTCAATGTTCTTACCGTGTAGTTCATTACAACTACGCTAGAAGCTACAAAATTGTCCAGTAGTGACACGAGTAATTTTTAACAAAAATGTTGAATATGTTTATTAATATACTGTGCAAAAATGTAAACATTTTGGGATGCTCTGGATCGAAATGGTGGTCACACCGGATACTGACTTGTTTTTGCACCCACCTCAATACAGCTAAACTGTACATTTTGGAGTGGACTGTTATTGTGACCAGCCTAAGGCAAACCTGTGCAAAAATCATGTTGTCTAATCGGGCATCTTGCTAGGCCACACTTGTGAGGTGGATGAATTTTGAATCCTCATTGACGCATACAGTATTTAAACAGATTTGAGGCAGGCCTTTTGTGTACATAGAAACAGTTTTACATCGTTGAGTTCAACTCATGAGAGCAAAAACATTAGTGTTGTGACATATTTATGGTATGTTAGTATCTTGAAATCAAATGTTAAATTACTTTATCACATTTTTGTGTTATTTCCAACTAAAAGATACCCAAATCTAATTAATTTTCACTCAAAATTATGCAATGTTTTTATTTTAATATAAATAAAATAAAAGTGTGATTGTTGAAATGCATAAGTAAAAATTGTCCTGTGTGAAACATTGTGGTTGACAACACTTTCTTGTATCATTTCAGCCAGATGGCAGTCATTCAATCACAGAATTATAAATAATAATGGGAAAAAACTTTAACAGAAACAAAAACACCTAGTATGTATTGCTAGGAGTTGGGTTTGTGATCCTTTTTTTTTTAGAACCACTGCACTAGTCCAAGCTACTCTCCTGAATAAGGCAAGTCTCCACAATCACAGAATCACAGAATAAAATTGTTCTAGGGTAACCAGAAAGGAAGAAAACAACGCATGATTGCAAACAAGAACTATGCATATGCTCAACATGCTCATGCTACAACTACAACAATTCATACATTAATAAGCAGTCAGTGCATGGATGCTTAACAGTTATAAACCAATGTATTAACAGTTTTTAGTCGACCATGTTTCTTAATTCTTTATTCCATACACCATGGGTGTCCAAAGTGTGGATTGCGCGCCTGGACCTGGGATGCCTGTGGCTCATTTTTATTGGACGTAGCATATAGTAAAAATAAAAATGATTTAAAAAAAACTCTGTTAAAATTTTTTTTGAAAAGCTTTGTCTGTACCATTGTATGTTTTGTTGAGTTTTTAATATTGACTTTCCGTTTGCATATTCCATGTTCCTCCTTAGCTTATTAAACAACCGTGCTGTTAATGCTCATGTAATTATCTTTACATTTGTATTATGTTTTTTGTATGTAAATGACAGTAATGACAGATGTGATTTTGAAGAAAAAAAATAAAATTTCCCTCCCAGAGGACAAGCCAAGAAGCAGTAGGCACCCTTGTTTCCCAGGACCCACCGCGGGGCAGAGGCCGGCACGAGGCGAGGTCACTCATGGGCCCCGGACGCCTCTGGGAGCGGTCCGGGAGCATCGCCTCCCAGATGTACTCAAAGCCAACAGGCACGCCACTGTAGGAGATCCCGGCGGCCCGCACCACCGAACACCACCACAGCCATCCCCACCCTGTATCCAAGAGGAACCCGGGGAACACACCCCACCACTCGGAGAGGCAGCAACCCTTCAGGCACAGTCACACACATCACCCCCCACCACTTCCCCCAGTGCTCACACCACTGTTGAATCCCCTGCACCTAACATACACAGAAACACACACTGACACACACCAGCACTCGCGCACACAAACCCACACCCGCCCAACCACATGCACACTCCCCCAACACAGGTCCTCCCAGGCACCAATCCGCCACCGGGACGCGCACCCATCCACCCCCGCAGCAGCGAGTCCGGGACAACCTAGAATCCCTCGGCGGTCAGATACGCCCCCACTCCCACATCCGGGTAGAGGCAGCTCCCCGAACCCAGGGTCCTGGAGCGCCGCCCCAGCCAGCTCAGCCACCCGACCCAGCACCAACTGGTCGCCTCGGCACCAGACCTACCCCAGCCTCAATAGAGATAAACACCGGTCCCCTGCAGAGCAGCGCAGCCTAGCTCCCCTTCCCAAGGCACCACCAGCGGCCCGTCTGCCTCTGGCGGAGGTGCCATACTTTACTACGGGGCATTTTTAAATACATAACGGGGCATACTTTAATAACAAAGTTGCCATTTGTTATTAAAGTGGGGCACAACTTAAAGACCCAGGGGAAATCTCAGGGTGAGACCGGTTGAGAACCCCTAATATGGTACAATACTGCTATACTTTATCTTCACTTAACAATACACTAGATATTATTTTATAGGTGTATTATTATGGTAGTTTGCAATGATGCACAGCACTGCATCATGCATCAAGAGGTGTTTCTAATAAGTTGGCCCTTTTTTAACTTGTTTATTGTGCAGGATTAGAGCTAATTTACTGTTTTGACCTAAACCAAGAATTCATTTGTGCATCCATGTTCTGCATTCTTCCAAATATTGTCCATATAAGTCCTGTCTCCTGTACCTTGACTCACACATAAGGCGTCACTGTTAAACTGTGTCTAGCCCTGATGCTAGCACCCACGCACCAGTCCCTCTCCTTCTCTCTGGCTCCCAGTCAAACTAACAGAGCTTACAAGCAGTACTTATCGCTCTCATTTTAATTAGGCCGACACAGCAGAGCATAATGCAGCATGGCAGTTTCCTTTTCGGATGCAACTCCCATAAGCAAGACTTTCTAGTCAACCACGGATGCTACAGTCACTTCCAGTTATATTTTACATTATATTAGTATTTTTTAGGCACTCATTGTTTTTTCATGCGAAATAACTTACCTCTGTCGACCCTTCAGGAAGGCAAAGCAGTTTTTCCCCGGCATGTTTTTTTTGTTACTTGCCTGAAGGTAAATGGCAGCCAGCTCTGTGTATGTCTCTAGGTCTGTGTGCCAGTGTGTGTTTGTAAGGGGGGTCACCATGTAATCTATACAGTAACATGATCATGCACACTTTGCCGGTGTCATTAAATTTACATATCTACCCTGAGAGGAGGTGGGGGGAGACACAACTCTACTCCTCTACATGGAAAACAAGGAATGATGGAGTGAGTGTAAACAAATGGGTTTGCATATTTTACATTCAATATCAGGTTAAGTTCTCAGCTTAAGTGTGCTGTATTAGTTATTGTGACATGCAATCACATTAGCAGTGAGAAAAATTGAATACATTTCTTGACGCAAGCTATCTGCAGCATCACGGAATAGTATGACATTGCTGACAAGCAACACTGACAAAGCAAAAGGACCTTTGACAGTGGCAGCCATCATTGGTGAGATATTAAAACACCAACTTTCACCTTTGTCTGGTTTCCAAATGTACTTCTTGGCTTCTATCTCTGATAATGCTCCCATAAAAGTTAAACAAATATCAATTTAAATGGCAACATGAGAATGAAGAAACATAAACTAATTTAAATATTTGAGTCATTGATGACAAATTGACATTGCTTTTACCATTTAGCATCGGGCATCCGGTAAATGCAAAGAGGACATGCAAATGGAAAAGACAAAGACAAAACAGGAAAATCAACATTAAAATCGAGACAATACACAAAAGCAATGACAAAATGGAATTACAAAATGAATACATTTCTATAATTTAGTATTATTGATTCTCTTTATATTTCCACATGTATTTCCTTTTTATTTTGGCACTCCTGTGATTCCATATGTATGAGCTGACATGTACTTTATAGCATTTTATAAATAATATAAATAATTGTGACTCCATGAAATAATAGGACTCCTTATTAAACACAGTACAACTCACACGCTAACATGCTAACATTTAGTGCTAGCCACTAGCTAACTGCTAATAGCGTCATGCTAATGTCTAGTAAAACGTATTTTTTAGGTTTAATTACTAGCATCGAACAAGCTCTTTGGAGTTAATGCACACTGGTAAAATGTATCATATTCAACTAACCTACAGGTTGTGCAGGTTGAAACAAGGCATGGCAGGTACAGGAGTAGTCTGACTGCTGTACCTGCCATGCCTTGTTTTAAGCTTGTAAAACAGGAAGTGACACCCGGCACTACTACCGCCGTAACCAAGTTTACTCTAACATTAGAAACTCATTCATTCATTTTCTATACCGCTTATCCTCATTAGGGTCACGGGGATGCTGGAGCCTATCCCAGCAGACTTTGGGCGAGAGGCGGGGTACACCCTGGACTGGTCGCCAGTCAATCGCAGGGCACATATAGACAAACAACCATTCACACTCACATTCATACCGATGGACAATTT
>QODF01000002.1:2150892-2187739 GCA_024372805.1 Oostethus manadensis | reverse complement strand
CTTAAGGTCATGCCACAGCATCTCAATGGGATTCAGGTCAGGACTTTGACTAGGCCACTCCAAAGTCTTCATTTTGTTTTTCTTCAGCCATTCAGAGGTGGATTTGCTGGTGTGTTTTGGGTCATTGTCCTGCTGCAGCACCCAAGATCGCTTTAACTTGAGTTAACGAACAGATGGCCGAACATTTTCCTTCAGGACTTTTTGGTAGACAGTAGAATCCATGCTTTCATCTATCACAGCAAGCCTTCCAGGTCCTGAAGCAGCAGACCATCACACTACCACCACCATATTTTACTGTTGGCATGAAATGCTGTGTTACTTTTACACCAGATGTAACGGGACACGCACCTTCCAAAGAGTTCAACTTTTGTCTCGTCAGTCCACAAGATATTTTCCCAAAAGTCTTGGCAGTCATCATTTTGTGTTCAATTATGTTATCTTTGACTAATAGTTAACTATTTTTTATGAGCAGAAACATTTAAGTGTGACAAAAAGTCAGGCAAATAGTTTTTCACACCACTGTATGTACTGTATGTGTGTGTGTATGTGTACATCCCCAATGCTCTCGTCAACACTAGACTATGAGAACACACACCTTCACATTTTTAAAACAAGTAACCCTTTGCGGTTCGAATTTTGTGGCTCTATCACTGTTGTTTAAAAATGTATGAATAAATAATGCTGTTTTGTGGTTGAATACGGCTTATCGTTAGTTAAAACATATGCATATTTAATGCATATTTAATAATGTTGCTTAGTTTTTGGACAAGCACGCATTTTCAAGCATTACAAACTCATCACTAACTTAATGTTACTGTAAAGGTCCGTGAGACACACAATCACCAGACTTCATTGCCGGAACAGCATATTGGTTTCAATCATGTCAAAACAGGCACAATGATGCCTAATAAAAATCCTTAATAAAAACACTACGCTACTGCAGAAGTAACTCATGGCAAGATAAACCCCCGATGTCACTTTCTGTCTGCCACTGACTCTGCTCACCAAGAAAGCACATTTATATCAACACACACAAACAAGTGTCTTATTTATGTCTTAAATGGCTTATTTACTCAAATTATGTCTACTATACTGAGGAATATGGGTGTAATTGTGACTGTATGGGTGTTAGTTCATGTCTGAGGACTCTAATAATGTTTGAAAACATATTTAGAAGGTATTAACAGGTATAGGTTTCTTTGCCACTACTTGGGTAAATTAATCAATTAACCACAATAAACAAAGTTAAACCAGGGTTTTGGCAGAACTGCCCATGTCAGTTGCTGGTTACTGTAAAGCACAGGGTATCAAATCACAAAATTTACAACTCTTTATTAATAATTTGTTCATACACTACCTACCCATAAAAAAACAGTGCAGCAAATCATGGAGACCAGATACTATAATGTATTCATGTAGACTGACTTGGTGTAAGAATGCATGTAGACATTTTTTAATGCTATTTTCTTCTTCTCCATTTGTTATGTTTGATGTAAAATGTTTTAACCGCTGTTTTATTGCCTTCTTTTCAACTATGTCCTTATTGCCCTTATGCAAAACACCATGCACACTCACACAATTGGAGTAAATCATTTCAAAGACATTGTTATTGCATTAATCTGCCAAGCATTGTACGAAGATACTGAGATTGTGTGTGACTGTATTCAATATGTGTCCCCCAAGTGTCATGTGTGCTCATGTTGCATGATTCATTGACAGCATTGCAACCCAGCAATAAGAAGGCGTGATAGTTGGTAAATAAAGTAATGTATTCTGTAATGTATGATGTGTGTTACATGAATCGCATTGTGGAAAATGTGGAAATACCATGCTAGATCCTTGACACCATTCCACACACTCCAGGGAAATGAGCATAAATGTGATGGCAGGCTGCTGTGAAATCCCCATCCAGCCAGCTCATTTGCTACTTTTCCTCTGCATCGTCACACCAGAAAAACAAGGCATGCCTCTCATGCCACCATGTTCAATTTTGCAGAGTGACCACCACCATGCATGGCTAAAAATACACTTAAAGAGACACCGACATGTTCTAATCACCAATTCTACTCTTACCATTTTTTCATCCAACTAGCTCCTTCCTTTTGCTGCCTTGGTGTTGCACAAGCTCCCAGATCAGTAAGCTAGTTATAATAAGAGCCAGTGTCCAATCATTGATGCACATGACCAGACTAGCGAGTAGAGAAGAGAGGGGAGATAAACAGAGATTATACATCTGGCCTCACGATGGCCCTATGGAGGAAAAAAACACCAAAATGAAGCTGCTCAAAATAGAAAAGTGCGATTATGTGACACTTCTCTTCCAACTAAATGACTTTTAATAGTCCCTTTGTACGACGTGTTCTCACCAATGCAGCTGTGTGACACACGTCATGCATTCAACCTGAATGGGAATGAGTTGCATAAGAACGTATTAGTGCTTTGAAAAGAATGGTATAATATTCACAGAGCAGTCATTCATTCAATTTCTATGCCGCTTATCCTCATTAAGGCTGCGGGGATGCTGGAGCCTATCACAGCTGGCTTGCAGCACTTACAAAATCCAGACATCAGATTTTATATTATTGCAGAGATGCAAAAGAAAATACGGTTTGAGACTGAAGACTCTGATGAAGACGCTGATGCATCAGTCTGTGTCACAGATTCATCATGCAAATCCATCAATTTGCTGATTCATGCTGTTTTTTAATTCTGTTTTTCCTAGCAGGTTTCATGTATTGACTGATCCAGATTTGCATGTGGGTTAATAAAAAAAAGTGTAATCTTACCCAGTAAAACCACCACTATTTGTTCTATGACACTGGTTGACAACCAGGTTGGTTTCATTTCCAAACAACAAAAAGGTACCTTTGATTTGGCGTAGTTGTTCTTCCATCCATCCCCTGGATGGCCCAACCAGGAAATTAACCCTAACCGTCTGTGTGGACAGCAGCAGGGTGTAACATTACCCCACCAGGGGATAAAATAAAACAGAATGTAAAAATTAATGTTAATACAATTGTGTAAAATGTGATACATTTATGTGAAACTGAATTAATGGCAGCACTTTGGAGTAGTGGCTAGCATAACTGCAAATTAAATTAAAACTTCACAAATACAAATATCAAACCATTAAACCTGCAGTGTTACTTAGCAACGTGCGAGAGATGCTGTTTTATGTCAGTACAAAAAGATTATGCATACCAAATGTGTGTAAATTAACCCAAAGATCATCAAGACAGTTTGTCATCACTTTCAGGTACTTTTCATTAGTGTCTTCTAATAGTTTGCATGGCAGCAGCATGGCATATGTGGATCTGAGAAACTACCGTGTGCCGCGTGTGTGTGTGTGTGTGTGCGCACATGTGTGTGTTATCTCTGTGTGATTGCACACTGAAATCAACCTGCAAGAAGGGTAAGATCCATTCTCTCATCAAATATTCACCAGCGAGGCTCTCTCGGTAGCCTGACGCTGTAATGCACACACTTGGCCCTTGTTATGGCTGCTTGATGTATTCACTGAATTTGGCAGCTCATAAAATGATGAAAAGACCATATTCCTCAGATGTTTCATTTTCAAGTTCAGCACCAGCACTTCTCTTTTGCAATGTGTTAAAACTAGGGATGCTCAGATCAGGGTTTTTGGGCTGCCAAACAACCATGAATGGGATCAGCAGACACTTATCACTTGGATTAACTGTCCATGATTTCAATTTACAGTATTTATGATGAGTGCAATTGGCCACGGCCACCATTAGACAATTCCCTGGAAAATAGTTAATGTTGATTAAACAACAACACACAAAGTATTTGAAAGACAAGGCATAACTGTTGTAATGACAGCAATAGAGACTTGAAAAAGCATTGAGGTTTTCCAGACTAGTGTTCCCGTTCCGTGCGTTCTTTGTCGGCTCAATACAGGTGTTGTCGACCCCATGTGACACAGCCCGCATGCACATTCATGTTATGTCTGCGTTGTCATGACATGAATTGTTAGGAGAATTTAGTCCTAATATTAAGAGGGACAATATTATTATAAAATTTATAATATGAGAAACAAATAAAACAAGGCTCTCAGGGCATTCAATTGATCGCAAATGGACTGTTCAGGTTGTTATAGAAGACGTTTTGCCTCTCATCCGAACAAAATAAAGGAATAAATTAATTAATAATGAATAAAGTTGCAATTTTAGGGAAATTAGGAGGGGTAAAAGTTAATAATATTACTGATAAAGGGATGTGATATAATATCGGCCCACCGATATTATTGGCCCAATAATGACATAAAAATGTCCTCTCCGTAGAACACAGTTTTTTCCCTATAATGAAAACCAATTTATAAAAATGCTGTATATTGGCTTATGGGCTCCCATATTTTCTGGCATGCAAATGATGACCTCATCAAACTGCACCGAAAGTGTGTAAACAACCTTTTTTCCATTCCATTTTCCTCCACTTATCTGGGTCCGGGTCATGGGGGCAGCAGTCTCAGTAGGAAAGTCCAGACTTCCGGGTCCCCTGCCACCTCTTCTGGTTCCATCCGTGGGACCTCAAGGGGTTGCCAGGCCAGGTGTGAGACATAATCCCTCCAGTGTGTCCTAGGTCTTCCCCGGGGCCTTCCCCTGGCTGGGCATGCCCGGAACACCTCACCAGGGAGGCGTCCGGGAGGCATCTGTACTAAATGCCTGAGCAATCTCAACTGTTTTCTGTCAATGTGAAGGAGCAGCGGCTCTACTCTGACCTCCTCCCGGATGGCTAAGCTCCTCAATTGGAAAATCATGGAGTTTATCACACTGGATAACCTGCCCACACGCCATGCCTGATCGCGAGTATTTCTCAGATGTTTTACAATGTTGTACAATCGAGCCGCAGGTCGGGCCGCACGGTGGATGAATGGGTAGCATGTTGGCCTCACAATCAGGCGGTTCTGGGTTCAACTCTCCGTTGGGCATCTCTGTGTGAAGTTTGCATGTTCTCCCCGTGCGTGCGTGGGTTTTCTCTGGGTACTCTGGTTTCCTCCCACATTCCAAAAACATGCATGTTAGGTTAATTGCTGACTCTAAATTGTCCATTAGAGTGTGAATTGTTGTTTGTCTGCATTGCGATTGGCTGGCGACCAGTCCAGGGTGTACCCCGCCTCTCGCCCAAAGCCAGCTGGGATAGGCTCCAGCATACCTGCAACCCTAAAGAGGATAAGCGGTATAGAAAATGGATGGATGAATAAATATTATAATAATACTGTAATAAATGTACAACAAGAAAGTTAAAATATTTGTAATCATAAAAGAGGAAAACCAATCAAAAAAGTATAATGTAGTGACAAAAAGTTCATACTAATCCTATGCTTTGTCAGCAATAACACAAAGCTGAGATGCAGTTTTTTTCTCTATATATAATAAAATATCAGCATATATACATGGGTTGCTTCCACATCATTTTGTTTTTCAGTATGCAGGCCTCAGCGGAAAACGTTTGGACAATCTTGCTTTGAGGTAAAAATCATGTGAATAAGACACTGTCTGTCATTACCATAGCAACCCCGAATCACTTACTTAGTTAGTAGTAGTAGTAGTAGTGGTGTCATTAGCATCAACTTTGCAACACCTTTACTGTGGTCTTTCAAAACAAAAAGTGAAAACCTGCATATTTAAAAGTACAAACGTGCAAAGGGAGACCTAAAACATGAAGTATTACATTTGAGGCAAATCTTTATATAATCATGGCACGGGAGCAGTGGCATTATGATCACTTACTGAGCATTAGTACAATTCCAGAAGATTGTGGCGGATATTTCTACGATGTCATAAAAGGACGCACAATCTTCTTAACATGCTTAATCAAATCAGTCACATAAATCCTTACATTTGTAAAATAATGCCTCTACAGCGCTTCGAACAGGCACTGCTAACTACAGTATGTGCAGCAAAAGATAGAATAAGGAGTATGAATGGTATATTTACAATGCTTATATTTGGAAAACCACAGATAATAAATAACCATGTGCTCATAGACAACCCAAATAATACAACTTTGATGTAATCTTATATTTCTTTTTAATTCTAGGAATGGCTCTTTTTGGTAAAAGTATACCTCTGCAAAGACCTTCTTGTCTTCCTGTTCCCTCTCTGTTTATTTAAGTTGTTTTACTTTGTTTTAGTTTTATTTAGTTTCATTTTGTTATGATGCTAATCACCTATACAGTTAGTAGAGGTGAAATTTGTTTGAACAACTTGGAAGTCAAGCATGTCCATGTCTAATTTGACATGTCTTCTTTAAGTTTTCTTTGTTGAACATGCTCTTAGTCTGTTTGGAATGTAATGGCCCAGCTGTTCAGGCTGTTGCTGCCGCAGTGCAAAGGTCAGAGTGATGTAATGGGAATGATGTGGGGATAAAGAAAGGGATTAGAGATGACAACCACCCCCGACAGAGTCACAAATGTAGTGATTACAGCCAGATTAATGACACAGCAGATACTGCTGCACACGTTCATGTGAGCACACTTGTGGGGCATGAACTTTACTTCCTTTGGAATTATTTAAACATACCGTGCACTACTTTGGGATCAACTCAACCAAAGATTTCGGGAAAAGTAGGTCTCAGAGTTGAACCTGTGGTTTGTTTTGCTTTTTTCTTTGGCTTTTTGTGATGCAAACAATTTTTGCATCACCATCATGCTGTCATTTGTCATCAAAGATTGACTGTTTTCTTTGACTTTTTTTTATGCTTTAAAAAATGAAGGCACATTATGACAGAAGGGTTTTCTTGTCTCCGTTGCGGCTGTGACACTACCTCAGGGGGTGGTAAACATGACAAAATAATAAATAATCTTTTTGCTCCTCACAGCCTTTTTGTGACTCACTTGAATCTGTTACTTGACCCACTTGGAATTTGGGTAGCATGTAAAGCAGCAAATAACTTAAAAAAAGAAAAATTGTCAGGAAACTAGACCTGACTCATCATCTCAGGTGGAACTTCCTCTGCATTTTCATTTCACTGATGCTCGCTCAATCAGATCAGGGGGGTCCAAAGTGCAGCCCAGGGGCCATTTGTGTCCCACGGTGCATTCTAAAAATACAATCAAACAGGAAAATGAAAAAAACTCAGTAACTATATGAGAATAAAGTTGAAGTATTATAAGATGTAAGTAATGATATTGTGAGGCCAAAAAAGTAATTATTCAAATAAAAATAATGCACAATAAATAAAAAAATAAAAAATAAAAATTAATTACAATTAAAATGTAAATATGAAAGAAAAAAGTAGATTTTTCTGCGGTCATCATATTATGAGAAACAAAACAAAACAAAATACAGCTGTCATTTTTGGAAAATTAGGTTGCAAAAACGTTTTATGAGAATAAAATATTGTGAATAAAGTCATAACATTACTAGGAAAATAAAGTGTAAATGTTGAAATATTTCATTCATTTTCTATACCGCTTGTCCTCATTATGGTCACGGGTATGCTGGAGCCTATCCCAGCTGACTTTGGGCGAGAGGCGGGGTACACCCTGGTCAATCGCAGGGCACATATAGACAAACAAAGACATACAACCATTCACACTCACATTTATACCTGTGGACAATTTAGAGTCGGCAATTAACCTAACATGCATGTTTTTGAAATGTGGGAGGAAACCGGAGTACCCGGAGAAAACCCACACACGCACAGGGAGAACATGCAAACTCCACACAGAGATGCCTAATGGAGATTCGAACCCTGAACCTCCTGACTGTGAGACCAACATGCTACCCAGTCATCCACCGTGCGGCCTGTTGAAATACTTGTAATATAAAAAACAACAGGAATGGAAAAAGCATAAAAGTGTAATTAAAGGAAAAATGTTTATGCTAATAATGTGCTTTTCAGCTATATCAGAAACTTGAGATGCAAGCTCTTCTTTTTTCTTTTCTTTAAATATATATAAGTTTTAAGCACATTGACTTTGGTTTACAAAATGTAAAATGTCAAAGTGGCTCATCCATTCTTTGAATACTCAGTATGCAGCCCTCGATGGTGAAAGTTTGGACACCTCTGTTGTAGATCTACCCTTCCTATGTCCTCTTCTTAAGCTGGAGGGACAGGAGAACAATGTTTTTTTTGTCTGAAAAGCCATATATTGAACACAAGACAATCACACGTTGATGTTTTCATGGTTGCTTCAAACTTCAACATAATGTATGACTCAATGATGGGGTGCAAGAGAAAGGGGTAAAGGCAGCTGCATCATTGTGATAACACATGTTGACTCACTGGCATCTGTGCTGGTGTCTTTATCATTTCTCATTCCCTTTGCATACTGCGCTCATTTGTATGTCCATCCCATGTGAATGTATGTCAATGTTCCTGATGATAAATATACTCTTCCCATATGCAGGACAAGCTGCTGCCTCTACAGATAGTATTTCGTTCTATTTCGTTCACTTTGCACATTTATAAAGCAAAAACTGTGGCTAGGATAGGAAAGATAAAAAGCAAATCTAGCTCCGAGTCCTAGTGAATAATTACATCATCAATTACATCAGTAAAGCTTTATTCACACTTGCTCGGATGTATGGCAAGAACCCCAGTCAGTACGGAGGAGGTGAAATGTTTTTTTGTCTTCCAACTGCCTGCCTCACAATTGCAAGAATTAGAGATTAAGGTTTTATTATTGACATTTACAGCTTCAACATTTTACTCTTGTGAATAAATGGACATCCTTATTAAAAAAAACACACAAATATTGAACTACACCCAGAACTGCTAATCTATGTTTGCTTAATAAAAATGAGCAATGGGCTGTATTTTTACCACCTAGTATACTAATACTTAACTACCTGTATCACACTGACCTGAATAGAAGACCATATTTTTCCCTTAAAATTAAAAAAGAAGAGTTGTCTTATATTTGGGGTCTACAGATTTCTGCCCGTACACCAGCAGGTGGCTCTAAACAACCTGTTTTAAGTGTCTAGAGGTTTACAGGTAAGGAAAACAAATTCTCCAGCAAGTCAGTTTTTCTTCCTGGAGAGATGGAGTCATGACACAGAGATCTGCAAAGCAATGGAAGGCAAGTGACATCAATTAAGGTGAGAGGAGCTAAGAAAGATTATATACTATATATATATATTTTTTTAAATCATCTTTTTGATTGACATTTATTGAAACCAAATGGCTTATTTTGTGTCCTCATAGCTAAAGTGCAAATGTTACTATAGTGGTTAGGTGTTATTTAATGTCTATAGGGCTCCAATAATGGTAAAAATCATATTTAGAAAAATTACAAACAGATTTCTATGTGCTATGTGAATATGACAAAAATATTCAGTTTATTAATATCAAATTGTACTTTGTGAAAATTCACTAATTGTGGCCTGGTCTAGAAATCAGTAACTGGGATAAATGAGGGATCACTTGATAAGGTTATTTTGTCTCAAGATTTTACTCTCCTTCAAAAGGGACTCATTTTTGGACGACTGCAATACTCAAAACAGCTGTTCTTGCACAGACATGCCCAATAGCGATATGTGGCATAAATTGATGAGGGCAAACGTCTCGTGATTACATTGGAACAACAGGTTTTTATTGCAGGTTGGAATTATCTCACAACAGACACAATAATCCCTAACAAATAATAATAACAACACAGACTATTTTTGTAGCCGTTCCCTACTCAGCTCAACTCAACTCAACTTTGAACCCCTGATGTCCCTTCCTTCCACTTCAGGTCCTGTAGGGAAGACATTTATAGTAATGCGTATTATTTATGCCCTAAATGGCCGATTTACTCCTTTTTGGTCTACTATATTATGAATGTAAAAATGATTATAGGGGTTGTATTTCATGTGTACAGATAATGTTAAACCTGTATTGAGAAGATTACAAAATACAAAATACAAATACAAATACAAATACAAATACAAAGTACAAAATTATTCTATTTATGAATTAGGAATCTTAGAAAAGGATCTTGGGGAGTGCGCATGCTCCATGAGGGTGTGGCGGGGGGGTTACAAACATGACCTCCTTCTGTGGTGCCCGGGGTGCCGCAAACTCCCCAGATTATGTATGACTAAATAAAACTCCCCAGTTTACTCACTGTACATAGACTCACAGACACCTCACATTCATTTTTGGGGTGGCGGACTCGTGTCACCTGGTAGGCAGAACTACTCAGTCGTGCTCAACCGGCGATATGGTTTTGCTATGGGGTTAGACGGTCCTTTTACAACCCCTTTTTTTTGGACGCTGCCTGGGGCGGGGGGCGCTCGGGGGAAGTGGGTTAGTTCGGCTCCAGGTCTCAGTCAGCTGAAATGCTGGGAGGAGGGCCGTCGTGTGTGTGTGTATGTACGTGCTGCATGGAAATGTGTATGTGCACAGTATGTGTATGTATGCACATACATACACATACTGTATATATATGTATGTATGTATATATTTATTATTTTATTTTATTTTTTCTTTCTTTTTTTCCTGCATTTTTGCTCATTTTGCTCTGTGACTGTTCTGGTTGTTGCTGATTTTGTGATTATCATGGATGTCCGGCATTGAAATGTGGCTCAACAAAATCCATAATAAACACCGTCAAATGTCAAGGGAGACTCATTTGGATTATAAAGTTTCCCTTGGCAAAGCAATTTTGCTCAGCACTTAAAGGCAGCCTGACTCCCATTCAGCTGTTATGATGCTGGACAAGACAAAGGAAAAAAATATATATATATACACATATACACATACACATATATACATACACAAATATATATACACATACATATATATATATATACACATACATACATACATACAAATATACATACACATATATATACATATACATATATATATATATATGTATATACATATACATATATACAAATACGTATATACATATATATACACATATATACACACATATATATACGTATACGTATATATACATATATATGTATACGTATATATACATATACGTATATACATATATATGTATATACATATACCTTCGTTGTTTGTTCTTAAACCTGATTGGACGTTAATAGATGCCTTTAATTGGGAAGATTGTGTTGGAATATGAGTTGTCTTGCTGGAAATTACATAATAATGCTCACATTAGTTGAAGTCTTTCAATAGGGACACATCTTACTTAACACACTCACTAAAATCAAAGTCTGGAGTCAATTCCTGAGTCGCTGATATCTCAGTCCAAGTGCTGTCTTCGATAATGTCAGGTCCATTCAGAAGTCATCAAAAATCTAACCTAAGTCTAAATCACGTATACGTAACTCAGGTTAAATCGCCATCACCAGAAAATCACACCAAATTATTTGCATCATTGTGTTGATGCATGTAAACCTTACAACTCTAAGGTAGAAGCAAAAACACAAACTGTGTGCTGCATTAGAGCCTACCTGGGGGGTAATTACGTTGATTTGTTGAACCCTTACAATGTGTGAACTCAAGAAGAAATAATGGTTATTTATTCATGTGTGTCCAGAGCTGCTCAGATTGTATCTACTTACAGGGTGACTGTTGGACTTGTCCAGAGAGTTAGAAAGGAAGGAGCTTTGATGAGGAAGGCTGCTTCAGAGCTTGTTGCTATGGTAGCCATATGGAATAAATCAGCTGCATGAATTCCATCCTCAAAATGCCTTTAGCACCCTGCTGGCTCAGGTGGACCAAGGCAGAATTTGAATGAGTATAAAAGCTCTTATGCCCTATGCTAAGTGTGTGAGTGATAACAAATAATGGGAATAACAGATCATTGCAAAGCTGTACCAGACTGAGTGCAAAATAACTCATAACGACAGAAGGACGTGCAAACCTGCAAGGATATTTGTGGCGGAACTACATTGATTTGACATATGTTAAAGCTGTAGGGATTCAATTTGTTGTTTAATCTGTCATGAATTCACTCAAACCTATCACAGATTTATACTGTATGCATATTGCATTTTTAACATGTGCATTACTGAGCACCTGTCCGTCCATTACGTGTCTACGAAACAAAACAATTTACTGTTTTCTGCATCGAATGACTGCATGTGAGTGAGTCTAAAATTTGCAGTGTATAATGTAATCGAAAGGAGCAGTCACAGTGCAGAGGTGTAATGCCTTTTGCATTGTCACTCTGTTTTCCTCATGCGGCATAAAATCATGAGCACACACAGAACTGTAGAGTAAATGACTTGTTTTGCATGACTGAGCTGTATTCATTTCCCCCTTTTTCAGTTGTTGCCGACAACAGAGGCATTTCAACACTGACATCATCACTCTTTAAATAGCGATGTCCCGAATCGCTGACAGACAGTTACATTTGTATGAATTTACAGAGTTGTGCAATGTGACAAATGTAATGTGATTTTAAAAAATTTAAAAATGTGTGCCTGTTTTGATCAGGCCACAGCCCACAAAAGAAAACCCAGTTGATAATGTACTTTTATATACATATAGTTGTCCCTCGCCACTTTGTGGTTCAAATTACGTAGCTGTTTTGTATTATGTTTTTTTTTAAATATATTAATATGTCATGCTATTTCATGATTGAATACGGCCTGTTGTCAGTCAAAAATGTGCACATTTAAGCAAATGTTTAATATTTTGTGACTAAATTATGCATTTTCAAGCATAAAAATGTCTAAAGCAACTAAAATACAAATAAATTATATGGCATTCAAAAGACACATTCAAAAATGTACTATTCTGCACAAGTCAGTATGTGTCAGTTATGTTACTGTAATGTTCCGTGAGACACACAATCACCAGACTTGATTGCTGGAACAACAGGCCTTTAATTATCTCACAACAGGCACAATACTCCCTAATAAAAACAGGGGCTGCCACAGAATTCTGCCACCTTGGTTGGCATTTGCAGGTTCAATTGATTGGGCGTGTATTTTTTTTCCTATTATAGATTTGATTTGGTGGTATTCTAAAAATTTTGTGTTGCTGATTCCATAACATGTAACATTTATGATGTTTAATAGTTGAACTGATGAATGGTAGATCACAGATTTCTAGATCATCACACAGTGCTTACTCTATATCTTGCCATGGCTCGTCTGGATAACTCGGTTTGAGCCATTTGGAGACATATTGCAGTTGATTGGCTAAGAAATACTGAGAAAAGTCCGGAAGCTCAAAACCACCCCTGCCTTTGGTTTGTTTTAACGTATTTAAGCTTATACGTGATGGTTTGTCTTTCCAAAGGAATTTAGAGATCTGGGAGTCCAGTGACTTGAACCACTTGGAAGATGGTTTGGTAGGTATCATTAAAAACAAATAATTGTTGGTAAAACCATCATCTTGACGGCATCTTGACTTGGACTATCGCAAACTAAATCGTAAATCAGTGCCAGACAGGCATCCTATTCCTAGGATACAAGATCTGCTTGATAGCCTCACCGGTAGCTCCTGGTTTACAGTATTGGATCAGGGAAAGGCTTATCATCATGGGTTTTTAGACGAAGAGAACCAGCCACTCACGGCATTCATTACGCCCTGGGGTTTATACCAGTGGGTTGGAATCCCTTTTGGACTGCGCTCGGCCCCTGCAGAATTTCAGAGAAGTATGGAGGAGTGTCTCTGGGGGTTACGTGATGACATTTGCCTACCTTATCTTGATGGCAATTTGGTTCATAGTAAGTAATTTCAGGACCATGTTGAACATGTGCAAACAGTACTACAGAGAAATCAACAACATGGGGTCAAACTTACGGCGAAAAAGTGTGAGCTGTTCAAACCCAAGGTCAGGTTTTTAGGCAGGATTGTGTCAAAAGCGGGTCACAGTATGGACCCAGCAGAGATCGCCCCGGTGTTGTCACTGAAAGAGAAGAAACCGAGTACCGTGGGCGAGGTCAGGCAAATTCTGGGGTTCCTGTCTTACTATCGGTTTTACATCCAAGACATTTCACATGTTGCCAAACCTTTGTACGACCTGCTGGAAACCCCGCCTATACCAAGCAGAATTTGAAAACTCAGAAAAAGACCAAAAGGAGAAAAAAACAAAAGACTAAAGGCCAGTTGCCTTTTTTTGCACCAGTTACTTGGACTGACACTCATAATCAAGTTTTGTGTTACCTGGTTGATAGGCTGTCTAATCCTCCTGTTTTAGGGTATCCAGATCTGAACCAATCCTTTGTGTTACACACTGACGCCTCTCAGGCAGGAATAGGAGCTGTACTCTATCAGCGTAGTGATGGTAAATCAAGGGTTATAGCATATGGTTCCAGAACGTTGACACCACCAGAGAAAAACTATCACATGCATGCAGGCAAATTGGAATTGTTAGCGCTTAAGTGGTCTATCTGTGAGCGGTTCAGAGACTATTTGTTTCATGCACCTTCTTTTGTGGTTTATACAGACAATAACCCACTTACTTATGTACTAACAACAGCAAGGTTGAATGCGTCTGGTCAGTGTTGGGTAGCGGAACTTGCAGATTTCATTTTTACCATAAAATACAGACCAGGGAAAACAAACTCAGATGCAGATGGGTTATCCAGAATGCCTATGGACTTTGAGGGCTATATGAGCCACTGCCCACAGACAGTCAGTCAGGATGCTGTAACAGCCACACAACAGGGGATCCTCGTGCAACAAGGAGAGCAGACTCCTATGTTCAGTGCTGTCTCTTTTGATGCTCTCCAGCAGCAGACTGGAGCTGAGAGACTGTTGGACACTATTCAGCCAATACCCAGGGAGGAGATTTGTGCAGCTCAGCAGCAAGACCCTGTAATAGGGAAAATTTACCGGTATGTAAAGCAAAAGAGAAAACCGGCTGCACACAAACTAAAAAATGAGAGTTCTGAGTTCAATGCATTGGTCAGAGAGTGGAGTAAGCTTCACATAAGGGAGGATGGGACGTTGTTCAGGAAGCACAGAAAACAACTGATTCTCCCTGCAGTGTATCATCTTCTCATCTTCCAGGAGCTACACAAACAGATGGGTCACTTGGGGTCAGACAGAACCCTGCACCTTATTAGGGATCGGTTCTTTTGGCCCAAGATGCAAAGAGATGTTGAGTATTTTGTTTTAAATGTTTGTGAGTGTTTAAAGAAAGCCAAATAGACAAGCTCGTGCCCCCATGCAGAGCATTGAAAGTGCTCACCCCTTGCAACTAGCGTCATTTGACTTTCTGCACCTTGAGCAATGCAAAGGTGGCTGTGAATATATTCTTGTGGTCATGGACCATTATACTCGCTTTGCTCAGGCATATGCAATGACCAACAAAGCTGCTAAGACTGTGGCAGACAGACTGTCAAATGACTTTTGTCTAAGATTTGGTTTTCCTGAAAAACTGCACCACAACTTAGGGGGAGAATTTGAAAACAGACTGTTACACCATTTAAAAGAACTCTCAGGTGTCAAAGGGTCACATACAAGCCCCTATCACCCACAAGGAAATGGGCAGGTAGAAAGGTTTAACAGGACTCTCCTGTCTATGCTGAGAACACTAACTGAGGAACAGAAAATGGACTGGAAGAACCACCTCCCCAAAGTCATACATCCCTAAAACTGTACTGTTAACGAGGCCACAGGTTACTCCCCATTTTACCTGCTCTTTGGTAGGTTTCCCAGGCTGCCAGTGGATTTTCTGTTTGGCATTGAGCAAGAGAACAGTTCCGGTCCATACCAAGACTATGTGAATAAGTGGAGACACAGGATGAATGCAGAATACAGCATCGCCTCCAGCAATGCGGCAAAATCAGCTGATCGAGGTAAAACACGATATGACACAAGAGTTCATGGTCCATCACTCCAAGTTGGGAGCCGTGTTCTAGTGAGAAATGTGACAGAGAAGGGTGGACCAAGAAAAATCCGCTCATATTGGAAAGACAACATTTATGTCATCACACGTCAAAAAGGGGAAGATAGTCCCGTGTTTGAGCTGGAGCCGGAAAATGGCAAAGGCAGGACAAGAGTGCTTCACAGAAATCTGTTATTGCCCTGTGATTTTTTGCCACTCACACCGGATGAGAAGACGTTACAGGAAACACGAACAAAGAAAAGACATTTGGACAAGAAGAATAAAACACGTGTGACACAGGTGCCACAGACAGGCATGGAAGAGTAAGATGAGGACTCTGGTCTGATGAGGTCTTATGTTGTATTCTCTTGGGCGGCCCCGGAGTTCCACAAGGACTCTGCCCTAAATCCTACTGCTGCTGAGTTCATCCCACAGACAGCCGATGATGTTCTAGAACATCAAGGGCCCCAACAAATGACTGAAGATGCACAAGACCGCGTTTCACCAGAAACTGCTGAGGAGGGAGTGGACACTGAGTGTGTAGAGGATGTCGACACTGACTCAGATGGTGATGGGACTGAGGAGATAGAGCAGATAAGGTCGTATAAAAAAAGACAGCGGAAGAGACCACCTACCACGCCATGCGTCAACCAAGTTTCACAGAGAGAACAGTAGCTACTCAAAGTTTGAATGTTAAGGCTTACTGGCGACCTTGGTAAAAAATAAAAAATTCCAAAACGCACTTGTTCCCTACAAGAGGCCAAATGTACCAAAAACAGAGGGCCGAGCATATATGTGTGGTAGTGATAAAGTTTTTTCGGTTGTTAATGAACGGGTGAAAGAATACATTGCTGAGTGTCCTAGGTCACAGAGGTATGAATGTGTTGAGGTACATTTATTGGACGCATAACAAAGACTGGAAGGGTCGATGGTATACACCACTGCAGTGCACGGTAGTGGTGGATTACTATACAAAGGTTGTACTGTGAGGTACAAGGTCCATTTCATACTGTGGGATCTATGGGTAAAATTGCAGGGTGCATGTTTAATGACCAAACGGTCTATTTTGGATGTCGAGACGACATCTTATTAGTAGGGGAGAGTGTGAGAGACCGGACTTTATGGGTGCTTCACATGGAAACACGATTCAGAAATGGAAAGAAGAGGTACTGCAAGGAATGTAAGACATGATTGTGTTAACTTTTTGTCGACGTGGAAATAAACACCCCTCGTGAAAAGAGCATGTCACCTCTTTTCTGTGCTTACACCAGTGCAACATAGTCACTTGTGATGTGAGCTATTTTGACGATAATAGCTACAGAATGTGTTGAATTTCACAACTAATCTGAAATATATCAAAGTTTCATTTCAGTATTGTCCCTTGAGAGGATATACTGTAATACAAATGTGAGCGGTGTACTCACTGTTGTGAGATTTTATTCATCTTAACATTTACAAAGAGATCAGGGACGTTTAGCTTTCTTCTCAGTATGAAATGTAAATATTTTTTTCTACTGGTAGAAAGAGGAAGTATATTACCATTAATTTTAGAGATGTACAGCACAGAATACTGATTCTCTATACTGTAATAGCATCCACATGACTAATATGATCATTTTATTTAGGGTTTTACAAGCACTTAAATTGTCTTTCTTTTTATTGAGATCATGATATATAATAGAAAAAAAATGCATGTTTCTGATGTAGGCTATATTTATAATAGTGGTTTGGGTTCATTATACTGTATGGACTGTGGACATCACAGCTACGACATACATATAACTTAAACACTCATAACACAAACAAATAAACAACAGCATTACATTTTCCAGTTTATGACATGTAACCAGAACCAAGAGAATAAGTTATCATCATACATTGGCATAATAATATTAATCATATATAGCACATTTTTTCTGTCATGACAGATACAGTGAGATACACATGCAGTGTGGTCACAGCACTAATACAGTTGTAAGAGATCGCAGAGTGCATTCGGATTGACGGCCGCCTTGATGGGGTCGGTCTACAGGAGCTTGTTTTTACAGTGTGTTTTGTCTGCACAGATCAATGTCCTCGTCGTCACCTAATCACTCACCCAGCTCCAAGCAAGGCCTTGTTTTTTTGCTGTCAATTTGTGCCAGACCATCACTTTGGGACAAAAAAAGGGCAAGTGCTACATTTTAAAGCATTGTCAAAGTAAATGTCTAAAATTGAGTGCTGATTGAAAGCCAATTTTTTCACCTCAATTTAATGGGAAAGGAACTAAAAGTCTTTTGTAGTGGACTGTTTTCTCACTCCAAACTTTAAACTTTGTGTTAAAATTGCTCATCATTTAGATGATGTGTCATATTATTTGTATTTTTTGAGTATCCTCTTACTATTTACAACTTTCTGTACAAAATCCCGCTAAATTTGATCTGCATACGTGTGCTCAGGTGTCAAAAGTGTGCCTGGGGGCTCGATAGGATGCCTCCTCTCCCTTCCCTTTCCCTTTCTTCTCACCACTTGGGGCAACAAACTTCTTTTTGGTCTTTTTGCGTTTCTTATCAGGGCACCATACTCTCTCACAGTACTCCTCCACTCTCTGGGCATCCCTGTAGCCAATCAGCTGGAGGAACTCTTTGTACCACTGCTTAGAGTTGGATGAGGGTGGCACCAGAGTCCTGGGGGTGATGCTTGGGCCCGCTGGGGGTTGGTTGATGTGGGAGTGGCATGAGGATCCAGCTTTGACTCCTTGACCATTGTTGCCGTGGATCGCTGACTCCAATGACTCTCCACCAAGTACACGAAGAGTGACACGCAATAACGTGTGCACATATCCGTGTTCTACAGTCTGGCACACGTACACACCGGCATCAGAGCTTCTCACGCTTAACAGAAGAAGCCCGTGCGGGGTTGAGATGACCCGCTCGTCATCATGAACCTGCCCAATGGAAAACAGAACACCTCTTCAGAACTCACTGGTCACTTTTTCACTTTTTGTGAGCAGTATTTGAGAGTGACAGGCTTTTTGTGTACATAGAAAAAGTTTTACATCTTCTTTTACATTTTTGAATTCATGAAAAAAGAACACAAATTTGTTACATTTTTGGTGAGTCTGTAAGACTCACCTCTTGTTTGTCTTGCCCTTTTTGTAAGAACCAAAGGACCTTGGCCTGAAGCGATCGAGGCACACATTTGAGCAAAGTGCTGTTGCCCTCTACACCAAACGCCATTTTCTCCTCAGCCTTGTGCCATTGTTCATCTGGAGAGTACACACAACAATTATCTTACCATGTCCATAAGTGCTTATCAAGCACAACAGGTTTTCTTTGAGACAAAAGCCAGCTAGAGCCAGCTGCACACGTGTGGTCCTTTGCACTAACCATCGATTTGTAGCCCATTGCACAGCTGGACAGCGTTGCCATGGCGAACATCCTGTCGCCTGAATCGTCTGCTGAGATGGAGGAGAGAGAAAATGGAGCGATTTGGAATGTGCAATGAAAGGAGTGTTGACAGAGTGGGCTGAGAGCAAATAAAGAGGCAACATTTTTGGAAAGCGGGTTATATAACACTTGACTATGTGCCATGTCTTTCAAGCTCATGTCACACATCCACAGCAAGCTGAGAAACAAGACGTGTTTGGTATACCTCTTGGTGTAGACTCCAGCTGGGTAGTATCTCGAGCAGGTGAGGCCATCCCAAGCACAATAGGGGTCTCTAGCCAAACAACAATCAGCACATTCTGAGCCATAGAGGTCACACTGATGCAGTTTGACTTGGGCCACACCCACGGCTGACCCCACATACAAGTGTTGCTGGGGACCCAAAAACATGGACAGGATTTTCAGTCTCTCAACAAAGTCCACTAGGAATGATTTCAAATGTGAAGTCATGCAAAGTGATGCAATGTTATCATCTTGTGGCTAAAAAGCAGAATTGCAAGAACAAACGTCTGTCTTCTCTTACTCTTTTAGGTGATATAATGATCTCTTTTATTGGAGCTGAAACCTGGAAAAAGACACATTTTGAATGTTAGGCGGATATTTTATTAAGCTACACAAATCTGTGTAGATGACACAATAACACACATTTAAAAAAGGATAGTATTGCTGACATTTAGGCTCCAGCATACCCCCGTGACCCTGATGAGGATAAGCGCATAGAAAATGGATGGATGGACGGATGGATGGATAGTATGTTGACATGCATAACATGCATGCTTTTTGAGCTGCACAGGGCATAGGTGAGGCATTCACAGAAACAATTGTATTTTATTTCATATTATTCAATTGTATTTCATTTATTTTATTACCTGAAATATTTCAAACAACAATAAGCGGCATAGAAAATGGATTTAACACAGCTACCTTGTGCATGTTTAATAGGACATCAACCGATATCAGTAAGTAATTTTTTTTAAATTAATCAATGCAGTCGTTATAATAGTGTAGCCAGGGCTTAATTATGCCAGCAGGGGTCACTGTAGTTTGTGCACCTCACTTGTGGTTCTGTGGTTCTGTGATTCTCATCCCTTTTGGTTGTACTTTTTGGTGGGTGTTTCCTGTTTGTTGCTGTCTGACCTTCAGTTCAATTTTCTTTATATTAAGTCTGAATAAAGAGGTCGCGTGTCAGCACCACAATCACTCCCTGGTCCGTGGTCGTCTCTATCCATCACATCCCAACATAACGCAGAACCACGGAGGTGCACCAACCACCACGCCTTCAAGCAAAAGGGTTACAATAGTACTAATAATCAATAATACATTTATGACATACTTTAAATATATTTAATTTATTAATAAAATGTCATTTTATTTACTTTTTATTACCTGTTTTTTTTAATATATATAGTCTGAAAATTATGATTGGAAAAGTAACTCGTAATATGACCTTTGCTCTCCCTTCTCTTGTCCATATTGTGTCTCATATTATTTTAAATAAATATAACTAATGAGCAAACACCACATAAATGACCCAATCCGTGTTGGCAAAGAGAGCTATACTTTCAAACCCGCAAATGGTGTCTAACAAATTCTCCTGTGAGTGATACACACACCTGCGACCTGAGGAGATACAGCTTGAAAAAAGTGGCTGTACCAGTGGTTCCTTCACTGATAGTCAAAACTTAGTATTGACAACTATTTTCAAGGTAATTTGCAGGGCAATACCATCGTTTGATTACGAGATAGTCACGTCACATTTGTACCTTAAATACTTGCAGCTCCTCCAGCAGCACTTCTTCCATAGTGTTGGAGTCTTTGTTGTAAATGGTGATTACTTTTAACACCATAGAATCATCTAGAGAAATTATGGGGGGAAATGTCAAAACTTCATAAAAATACATAACTTGATAATATTACAAATTTTCATTCAAATAGTGTAATCTCAGTTATGTAAACAAAAACACTTTAATGCAATACATGTGCACATTGAGATTCTGCACATCATAATTACAAAGGTAATTAAGGTTTTGTACCTGTGCCTATATAAAGAACATGGTAGGGTCCATCCTGAGCTTGGACCCTGTCAACTGCAATCTGGGTCAACTTTCTACTGCTTGGCTCTGTCTGCAGGAAGACCGGCCTATGATGTTGCGGTAGAACAGGACGATACATCACAGGGTGAGAGCGCACGAACCGCAAAACTTCATCTGGAAACTCTTTGGAGCTTGAGAAGCCTCCTCCATTCACTTTGCTGGCACACTGTCATGGAGATGACGTATTTACATTGTATTTAATTACTTTGGCACTGTAGGCTGTGTAGGTAACATGCAACTGGCATGATGTATTCTGTGTATGGCTTGTACAAGCAGGTAAAATCAGTGTGAACATTCAGCAGAGTCTTCTACCTGATCACAGTATTGTTTTCGATCAGTCAAAGTGCGTAAATGCATCATGGACTTACAGATCCAGGCCTTGGGTAGGGTACTCTCTCTTCAGAGGGTGTCCAGTGATGCTCTGGTCTCTCTCGGAAGGCAAATGGACCGTTAAATGAGGCTCTGATGTCATCCATGTAGTAGACACACACTGCATAGCCTTTAAACACCGCGCTGCATAATATGGCTTTATTACTAACTTTCAATATCAGTAAGAACATTGTGGTCATGAGATAAAATAAAATTTTTCCTCACCTTGTTGTGCTGAAAAGGCCAAAGATTTCTGGGTTTTTCCCATCTTTGTTCTTCAAAACATAGACATCCTCTGTAATACAGTTCATACATTATTTGTCTATCCATTTGTTTGATTTGTTTGTTTTTTTCTTATGGCTGATCATACTATACCAAGGAATGCATACTCTGTTTTGGGGAGAAACTTAATTTTGAAAGAAAAGATATGTCAAACATGACAAAACCTATGTCTTATGTTTTGTCTTGTTGGAGCTGAACAAAGTTAAGTAGAATTTTGTTCTACTTGTGTTTAAATTATTCAAACCAAGTTGACTCTGGATCTGATCCATATTCCTTCAAATTGGGCATTTATGTGTTGGGAAAACTTTTAATTGAACAATTGTTTCTCTGTGCATATGTACAGTATATGCAAGCAAGTTTAATTAGGATCTGATTCAGAATGTGCACTTGCCATCCATGCACTGTAAATCACATAATATTTTTTTTCACATGTTGAGAAGCTTATATTGCTGTCATATATGATTCAATTTGCTCTATGTACAGTACACATAAGAAGGTGCTATAATGCCAAACAAAGTATAATCTTGATCAGATCCAGTTTGTGCATTTGTCCAAAAAATTGACATGTGTCTTAAACTAGTTTGCTCTGTGTATGCCCTCTGTAGAAATGTCATATTTTATTGTGCTCGTTAGTGATAAATGCTGTAACCAGATAACCAGATTAGGATTATTTCTGCATCTTTCAGTGTAATAGTATAAAAACACTAAATATAATAATAATAAATAAATAATAAATAAATTAGGTGCAGCACATGTTCTCACCAAGTAAATCAAAGTGAGTATCAATGCCATCAGGTCCAGCCACAGAGCAGATGAGACGCGTTTTTAGAAAGGAGCTCCACCTATTTACCAGCATCCTTTGTCCTCCTTGATCATTCTGAGGGGGTCATGGAACATAAATGATTGACTGCACTCTCAGCACTTTAGCCACATGATTCATTTTCTCCACAAATCAGTAAATCCAATCCTTACAGCGCAGACTCGTCCGACGCGGGTGTAAACAGCCTTGTTGACCCCCTCAGCATCCACCTCACGTTCCGTGAAGAAGAAGTAAACTTTGTCATCATCTTTGTCGCCGTTGTCAGGGATAACTGCTGAGCCCACAAATCTTGGTTCTGTGGAAAGAAGACTTTGTAAGAAATGCATTTTTGTGTAAAAGTGGAATTTTTTTTGTGGGATTGCTGGGACCGGTGTGCCAACTCAGTCATGGCGTGATGGGCTTGGACAAGCAACATAGAGAAGTTTCAGGTCAATTTCAAGTTATTGGGCCAAATGTAATATATGTTGTTTTGCGATAGTGAGAGGCTATACATAGCAAGCTTATAGTAATAATAATAATTGTAGTAATTTTGAGTATTACACACCAAATTAAAAAATACAATAAATATTATATTTAAAAAAATATAAATATAAAATATATATTTATAAAAAAAAACTCGACTGACCATTAAGTTGCTGCCTGTCGTCTCTTTCAGTGCGTGTGTAGGTGCGCTTGTTAAGTCGACACAAAGCAGCATCATTCTCCCAATAGTCTGTATAGAGGCCCACATACATCTCTCCACCTTGGGACACACAAAGTAATCAGCAATGTAGTATGAAGTAAAACAGAGTATGCTGCGTTACAAATGAAACAAGAACACCAGATGGCAGTATTTTGTCAATAGAAACCAGCAACTGCATTTTAAATCTAACTTGTGTATTCAATTGAGCCTAAAAATCAAATAATTCATATTGAGGTAGTGGTTTTAAACCTTTACCTGAAAGTGTGGATGTGCAGGAACTGTGGGGGTTAAAAGGACATCTTCCTCGGCCACTGGTAACGCTCTCCTCTTCAAGTGCAAACGTCTTGTCCTATGAACATTTTACCCATTAATATATATGAAAACACACCCAACAAAGCCACAAGCATCCATCCCTCTATCCATTTTCTATACCGCTTATCCTTATTAGGGTGCTGGAGCCTATCCCACCACAAGACCCAAATGTTAAAAACAAAACAAGTGTCTAAAAGAACATGGGAGAGCTGAATTATGGTAGGGAGTGATTAGGAAGTGATGGATGAGAGGGAGGTAGGCGCACAGAGCTACATAATGGATGACTCCAAACGTCCGACTGTTGTCTGTACAGCTACCCCTCGCTCTTATGTGACAGCAAGTTAAACGCGTATGCACTCATAATCACGCTTCTTCAGGCAGCAGGTAAAACACCTACAGCATGACGGAGGCCCCCCTTATACAGAGACGTGTATATTGAAGTCACAGTACGTGTTGTAAGTTACCCAACAATGTTTATGCCCGTCACTAGCAGATCACAAAGGCTGTCATTGATTTATGACAAAGCCCTGTGAAGCCCCAGCTTTGTGAATACACCCCCTCTGACTGTAACAAAGGTCATCTCCAGGTCAAACTCATCTATCATGTTATGCCGTATATCAAAATCAAGCTGAGAAGCCATGAGATAGGCCTTTGTTTATAACTCCACTTGCATTGCAATTTGTAAATGGTAATGTTATTAATGTTTGACTCACAGTTTGGGTTTGCTCAGGGCATGCAAATGACATGAGGTAGAGCTAAATGTGCTTCCAAACTGGCCCAGTCAACTCACTGGGTGGAGCCCTTTCAGGGGGCCAGTGGGACAAATGTCTCAGACTAAAGGCATATTGATAGTACAACATCTTCAAGATGCCAAACCCACGACTTTGTATCGGCCGATGCAGCTTATTTCAATTCATTCTTGGGCGTTTCCGATAAAGCTTTTTATTAATTTATCAAACTGAGTGAAATAAGACAGTGAGACCTCAAGCGGGAGGCAATGCAAGAGGTAATTAATTTTAGAAACAATTTGTTTTAATTGCATTCATTTTACCTGCCAAAGATGAATTGAGTTATCTCCATCTGTTAATATCATACAAAATGTTTTGCATTACGGGTTTGCAATTAACTTTTATCAAATCTTTCAAACAACAAGGAAATCAAATGCCCAAATATTAATTCCCTTGCTTTGGCCACTGAATATCCCCTGGTTTAAAAAAAGTTGTTTGGCAGTGGACTGTCAAATGCATTGTTTCTGTCTTGGACCAGTTTACCTTATAACCAGAAAGATTTAAAATACTTCTATAATTTCTATAATTTGTAATAATGTGGACCTTTCAGGTTTTGAAACAAACAGTATAATGTCATTTGCATATAATATTTTTCTCTTCTTATGGCCGAAGCCAGTGTTTCAATAACTAATCAAAATAACAAGAGCGATAAGGGCGA
Organism: Oostethus manadensis; assembly: GCA_024372805.1. Lineage (NCBI taxonomy): Eukaryota > Metazoa > Chordata > Actinopteri > Syngnathiformes > Syngnathidae > Oostethus > Oostethus manadensis. The sequence goes on along the minus strand of QODF01000002.1, from coordinate 2,162,586 downwards.
ACTTTGTCTAGTACCCCTTTTCAGTTCTAAATAATCAGAAATGCTGTTATTGGTCTGTGCATTTATTAAGCAAATAGATCCACTTAAAAAAAAATAGACCCTTAAAAGAGCAAACAAATAATTCCTCTCCACCACATCAAATGGGTTTTCAGCATCGAGAGTAATAGCTGCTATTGGTGACTTTTGTTTAACCACAGTCCACATGATATTAATTAGCTGTCTTATATTATCTGCAGAAATCCTTTCCTGAATAAATCCCACTTGTTCCCTAGTGAATATAACTTTAGATAAACGGTGAGCTAAAATTTTAATATAATGTAAATATAATCCGTGAATCACCACCTTACCGCGGTGGAGGGGTTTGAGTCCCCGAGTGATCCTAGGAGCTATGTTGTCGGGGGCTTTATGCCCCTGGTAGGGTCTCCCAAGACAAACAGGTTCTAGGTGACGAGCCAGACTAAGAGTGATTCAGAAGACCCCTATGATAAAAATCAAGAGCAGTGACCGCACCTCGCCCGGACGTGGGATACCGGGGCCTCACCCTGGAGCCAGCCCTGGGGGAGGGGCTCGCAGGCGAGCGCCTGGTGGCCAGGTCTTCACCCGTGGTACCTGGCCGGGCCTAGCCCGAAGAAGTCACACGGGAACTCCCCCCCGCAGACCCACCACCTGCGGGGGCAAGCATAAGGGTCCGGTGCTGTGTGATTTGGGCAGTGGTCGAGGGCGGGTTTCCGGGCGACCTGGTCTTCGGCGGCCAAATCTGGTTCTTGGGACATGGAATGTCACTTCTCTGGTGTGGAAGGAGCCCGAGCTTGTGGAAGAGGCAGAGAGATTCTAAATAGATATAGTCGGACTCACCTCAACCCACAGTTTGGGCTCTGGAACCAAATTCCTTGAGAGGGCCAGCCCCTCTCAAGGAATTGTTGAGAGGGGCTTGTTCTTCTCTGGAGTTGCCGCAGGGGAGAGGCGGCGAGCTGGTGTGGGCTTATTGTTAGCCCCCCGGCTTGGTGCCTCTGTGTTGTCCATAACAAACACCATGTTCGAACATAAGGATGTCGACTGACCACCACCTGGGTGGTCAGTTGGATTAGATGGCGGGGAAGGATGCCGGACAGACCTGGCAAACCCAAACGCGTAGTGAGGGTGTGCTGGGAACGTCTGGCAGAGTCTCCCGTTCGTCGAGTCTTTAACTCTCATCTCCGGCAGAGCTTCGCCTGCATCTCGAGGGAGGACCGGGATATTGAGTCCGAATGGGCCGTATTCCGTGCCTCTATTGCTGAGGCCGCCAGTTGTAGTTGCGGCCGCAAGGTGGTCGGTGCCAGTCGTGGTGGCAAGCCCCGAACCCGATGGTGGACACCCCCCGGTGTAGGGTCCACCACCTTCGTAGGGTGGCTGGACTCACCCTAAGAGATAGGGTGAGGAGCTCGGCCATCCGGGAGGAGCTCAGAGTAGAGCCGCTGCTCCTTCACATCGAAAGGAGCCAGTTGAGGTGGCTCGGGCATCTAGTCCGGATGCCTCCCGGGCGCCCCACTGGTGAGGTGTTTCGGGCATGCCCAGTCGGGAGAAGCCCCCCGGGAAGACCTAGGACATGCTGGAGGGACTATGTCTCACAGCTGGCCTGAGACCGCCTTGGTGTCTTCCCGATGGAGCTGGAAGAGGTCGCTGGGGACCGGGAAGTCTGGACTTCCCCTCTGAAGCTGCTGCCCCCGCGACCCGGACCCGGATAAGCGGAGGAAAATGGATGGATGGATGGAAATATAATTTAATATTTTAGGTATAATATTTACGTCCACTTGCATTAATGATACTGGAAGGTAATTCTTGGGTTCTAATGTGTCTTTGTGTATTTTAGGTATTAAAGTTATTAATGCCTGAGTCATTGTTTGTGGTACCGCGGGCCATAGTTTGTCCACCTAAATACCAGGGGTGCAACAATAAGAAAATTCATCGTTGGGTTAAATTTTATTTTCATGTTTAGAATTTAAAAAATGGAGGCTAACTAGTTAAGTCAGTAGCTTGCTATTGGTAAAGCAAGCATAAGAGGTGCATAATGTGGTGTAAAGTATGTAAAGAAAGCTGGTAGTATTGTCAGAGTGTGCGTATAATGTATAACAGATTAATGTTAGACTGACTGTCCTATACAGTATATCAATCACGTGACAATTGCTATAGTGAGGATGGATGATAGGCAGATCTTTTTTTTAATGCCACGCGATCAAACCCCATTATGTTCAATAACAAGGAACTTTCCAAAATGATGATAGTGTGTTATTATGTCTTATTATTGCTTATCACATCTACTATATTAGGTAATACAATTCTAAACGTGACTATAAGAGTGTTATTTAATGTCTACAGGGCTCTAACAATATTAAAAAGTTTTAGAAAGTCATTAAAAGTTCTTCTATGATTTAACTACAAAAATATTTCATGTATTAATATTGAATCCTACTTTGTAGAAATTCACCTATGGCGGTTGAGGCTGGAAGCACTTATAATGATACAACAATAAACAACGGATATAATAATAAACAAGGAACCACTGTATCTAGTGCAGCTAACTGTCTGTCTGGTTGCTTGTCCCTGCTGGGATTTAATGGCGACTTTGGCGTCAGCTGATGTCATGTGACATTTGTGACTTGGGTTACCGTACTGTTTGATTCAACTGAGACCACTGTACCCAACAATTTGATACAGATACATCCATTGTTACACCTGTACAAAAGAGCCTAGGGGTGTCACGTTCTACTCCTGAACTGCTGCATATAAAACGGTAAAAAATTGCCAAAACATGCTTTTCTACTGTGTGGCCTGTGCTGTTATTTATCTGATATATACATTTTATGGAACACTATATGGTATACTTCAAAATTTGTCTGATTGACCTAAAGTCTCTCGCACACCTCAGTGTGCTTTATCAAACACCTACTGCAATATTTTAGGTAGCTGAATCGACAGCACATTTGGTTCACACTCCTTTGGGGGACTGACAAGCAAGAAAACATGGCCATGGCCATCAAGCGAAACATCTTTGCAGGAGCATGGTTGGGCCTTCTCAACTTATTGCCCATATGCCCTTGACCTTTGAATGATTATAAAACTTGGCATCCCTTAATGGATTTTGCTGAAAATGCAAAATATGCAAAATTTTAAAATAACTTTAACTCAGAGGCTGCCTGAATGCATGAGTCTGAACAAAACACGCAAACGGACAGCTACAATGGAGGTTAGGAACACTTCCTATTTACTTCTCTGCATGTGGCTTCTGTGGTAAGGAGAATAATTTTATCCAAGAGGAGACTGGGGGCCGCTGCAGCAAATTATAATATGGCAGTCTCCGGAGCCAAGGCACAGCTACATTTGTGTTTATTTTGCCATTATTAGCTGTCTATCCTCCAAATTTGCACTGTTATTTGACCAATGAGTCCCAGGAGTCAGGATGAGAACCATGGTACACATTACTGGCGTAATTCCAAAAGAACTTGACAAGAACTATTAAACTTACCTTTCCTAAATTCCCCACTTGTATCAAAGCACAGATAGGGTTAAAAGCCCCCGTTCCACAGACCAATAGATGGGTCTGATTGTAATGCTGCAGAACCTTGATGTAGTTTGCGCATTCCATCTGTTGGAAGAGTTAAACGAATTACTCACTGGTTGAGGACGTTGCATCAGGGAGTGCGGGAAGGGAAAAGTGTAATGGAAAAATGCCAGACTTTTACTGCATTGTCAATAATGTCAATAGGTCAGGTTAAAGAAAGGTCAGTCAGCACTATTAAGATATGTGGAACCTCAAAATTCATTACATGTGTTTTGATTTACTCTACAACAGTGATGTTGTAGAAGTGCAACACAGGGGCCATTTTCAGGCCACAACTTACTTTCTATTGGCCGGCAGCATATTGTAAAAATGCAAGAAATATATTAATAAGAAGTTATATTACTAGATATTACTACACCACAAAGGTAGTAGGTTAATGTTTTCTTCATCGGTTACATTGGATTGTTTTTTGCAAAGGATATGAAAGGGGCTCCCCCATCCTTAAATGCAATGGCCCAACTAGCATAACATCAGTATTTACTGTAGTCCCCTAGTCTAATACTTACTTTTTCCCTTCCCTTCATCAAGCATTCTTCTATTTGAGGTTCAGTGCTGGCCCACTGGATCTGCAATTGATAAAAAAAAAAGAAGAAAACATGAATTAATTGTACTACGGTTTGATCAGTCTTTATTGAACTAATGGATTCATAATGAGTTCATAAGTCTGCATTCTTACTTCTTTGTGGTGTGCATTAACCTGGTCCAGGCTGAGGGAGAACAAAGTATTCTTGGCCCCGACATAAAGCCTCTCATGGCCCTCATCCAGCAGCATGGTCTGGGGCTGAAGAGGCACTCCCTGGCCCTGAAACACCCAGGTCCTGTTCAGCTGCCAAAGCTCTGCAGCAGAGATAACATCGACATAGAAAACGACCACAAGGATTACAACAACAGCACTGCAGTTGTTTAGTTTAGATTACTGCTTAGTACGTCAAATAGTGCAAAAGTTCATTTTTTTATCCTCTCAACAGCCTGGAAATTGTAATTATTTATCATTTATTCATACATAGGATAATAACTGCAAGCACACAAGCTACCCGTTGGGGACCCTACGAGATCATTGTAGGACTTGATAGTGAAGTGAATCCGGAAATCAAGTCTTAAAAAGTTGTAGAAGATGAAGGTGGATTTTAATATACTATGAATCAAAAGTGTTGGTGAGTAAATGCATTTTGGCTGTATGTTTTTCAGTTATTCAGTTTATTGCCTTGGAAGTGCGGCACAGCTAAATCTTAAGTTGCAAGGTTTTAGCCTTTATTTAGAGGTGTCCACAAAGTCTCTTTCCAATAAAAAAAAATATTCCAAAAGCAGTTGATGAGTTACTCAGATCACTTGTTCTGTGTACTCAGTAGTGGTTAAAGTTTTTAATCACACTGGGTTCCTTAAGCTTACATCTCCAGAGTAGATGATTGGCATGGGATGGCCCAATTCTCTGTTCACATCATTCCCCAGATATCCCTCTCCTGGACTTCTGTATGTGGGTCTATGTTAAGGATAGTGTAGATCACTGATGCCATCGCCACCATTGATAAGGCTAGGCTGCAGTGAACATGGCAAGAAGTACTTGATGTGCTTCATGCTTCTGTCTTGTGAGCACGTGCTCATACAGCAGCGTATTACACGAGGCAAAAAAATGAATAAAGTTCCAGACCTACTTATTTGGTAAAAATGTCCAAAAACTACTGACATGACTTGGAAATGCACACATACTGTATACAGGCCTTGTCCGCAAGTAGCAAGGTAATTTTTAAAACTCCCTCTCCGTTATTGAAAGAAATGGTGCCAACACAACCTTGTGTTTAAAAAAAGAAGCGTACTCACGTAACCAGATAAATGCATTGGGAACCACAGTCATAAGCTTGGCAAACCTGTAGGCGGCAATAGTTACTAAAATTCTATCCAATTAGAATCATCCTCTGCCATCCCGTCACTTCCGCAAAACATGGCTTGTTTTTAGTGCCATAAATCTGCAGGCAGGCCGCACGGTGGCTGAATATGTAGCATGTTGGCCTCACAGTCAGGAGGTTCAGGGTTCGAATCTACGTTGGGCATTTCTGTGTGGAGTTTGCATGTTCTCCCCGTGGATGTGTGGGTTTTCTGCGGGTACTCCGGTTTCCTCCCACATTCCAAAAACAGGCATGTTAGGTTAATTGGCGACTCTAAATTGTCCATTAGAGTGTGAATGTGAGTGTGAATGTTTGTTTCTCTTGCGCTGCGATTGCCTGGCGACCAGTCCAGGCCACGCCTCCCGCCCAAAATCAGCCGGGATAGGCTCCAGCATACCCGCAACCCTAATGAGGATAAGCGGCATAGAAAATGAATGAATGAAATCTGCGGGCTTGTGTGGATGACGTGCCAAATTGGTGGAAAATAACTGTTTTATGAGATGGCCGCCTACATGTGGACAGGGCATCAGTCCTACAGTTGACAGTGCATGTTATCGCATAAACCTACATGACCAAGCAGCCAATGGTCACTTTTACAGAGCTCCAGCATTTCTCTGTTGAGAGAGGGGAACCTTCCAGAAGGGCAACCATTTCTCCAGCTTGCCACCCATCAGGCCTATGTGGTAGAGTGGCCAGGCTGAAGCCACCCCTTAGTAAGAAGCACACTGCAGCTCACCCAGTTTGCCAAAATGCAGCTGAAGGACTCTCTGTCCACAGGAAACACAATTCTCTGGTCTGATTAGACAAAGGGTAAACTCTTTGGTTGTGAATGCCAAGCATCATGTTTCAAGGAAACCAGGCACCTCTCATCCGTCACCTGTGAAGCAATCATTTAAATAATTGGAATGGCATTATAATGTCGATGGGGGATTTATTTAGTGTAAAATGTATGCCACATCTCTGTCTTGTGTTCATTAGGTCCTACATGCTGTTCTAACACTCGCAGTTCCACTCTGACACACAATCTTATCATATCCAAGCTTATCTTTACAGTTAATAAATTCACGTTACCAGCTCGGGAAAACCACAAACCTATTTCATATCAGTGGGGTATTATTTGCCGGTGTACTGTATAAATCTTCCACTTTTTACTTTAGATACGTATAACTGATTGAATTGTCTGAGTCATTTCAAAAGATATTGCGCTGTTTTTCAAATTCAACATATCCCCAAAGACCAACAAGCTAGATTATCTTTGAATATCATAGTATCTCCTCCCATGTGATGGATGTCATATCATGCATTACTATATTGCCAATAATATGAGCTGTTTCAACACTTTTATGGATGCTTTATGACACTTTTTTTTTTAGACAGAAAAATTGGCTTTCTAAGATAGGGTTTATTTAATTTAAAAGCTCATTTTTCTAGCAAATTGGCTCGGTTTAGAACACTCCACTTGCATCAAGCGGTGCTCATGAGTTCAATATGTACACAAGTGGACGCACGCAAACATGCAACAGCCTGATTGGAGCTGACGGGCTGTTCCGCTAAACCTGCTTTCTATGTGCTCCTTGAACGCAGGGTGCAAATCTGCAGAAACACCTCCGCCCTCAACCTTGAGGGTGAAGGATTTCAACGAAGTGCTGAGTCTAGTGTGTTTCCTGTGAGTCTCAACAGTGCTGGAACGGGAAAAAAGCTTTCATTGTGCACCAGTGGCGTGAACCAGGTGTCCTTGTGAAAACAAAAGGGGTGACCTGGTGTGTGTTAACTTTTGAGAGGTTTCCACATTTAAAAAAGGTTTAAGTTTGATTTTGGCACTGGCAATGCCCAATCCTTAAACTAATGGCCGTCTTTGAAGGTAATTGAAGCAAATTTTGTTCCTTAAGAGACAAGTGATATTTTGAAAAACTTATACAGACAAAAAACATTATAGTGGACTCATTTCATGATTTTCTGTCATATCCTGCAGCCGACTAGGGTAGCTTAAAGGAGAAGTGCACTTATTTTGCCCTTCTTCCACAATCGTGGAATCTTGGAATCGTGAACACAAATTTCTTTCCCTTTTCTGTGCATTCTAAAGAGTGTGTGTTATGAAGGAGTTACCTATTTGGACTATAAAGCTCAATTGTTTTTTCACATGGCAACAGTGTGTCATTTACATAGCTGACCTGTATATTAACCACGCTACACCAATATTGTTATTCTATCAGCTAACACAAAGAACTATTTTTCTGTGGTGGAGTAACACGACGCCTTGCTTGTCTTATTCATGCCCCAAGCCACTGCTGAGGGGTACACTACCTGCTGCAACTGGCTGTGTTGTTTGAGTTTTGAAACGTTAATTCTAGGTTTTAAATCATGCCTTGCATGTGTGTTTTAGAAGGCTGTGGCAATAAGCCGAAAGCTTGGTCAAATTTGACATTCCAAACGTTACCAACTAAACAACGGACAGACTTGAAGCAGTGGACACCTGCTCTGAACTTACACCTGACAACATCGCTACAAAGACCCAGCATGATCTTCTTTTGCTATCACCATTTTTTTTAATTATCAAAATAAGGCAAAATACTGTAAATGTTACATGTTATCATGAATGTACCTATTCATGCATGATCACAGTATGTATATGAAATGATAAAACATTGTTAGAGATTTATTAGAGGGCTTTATCGTTTAAATTTGGTGGGTCCCATGACGTGCACTATTAGATCCCTCACGCTGACTTGTTTTGTTTTTTTAGAATGCGCAGAAAAAGGGAAATACTGTAAATATGCATTTATTATTAATATTATTATAATTATTGTGGATGATGGGAAAAATTCTAGAAAATAGTGCAGTTTTCCTATTAGGTACCCAAGTCAGCTGCAGGTTGTGGCAGAAAATCATGAAATTATTCCAGTAAAATTAAAAAAAATATATATATATATATCATTTGAAATTGGTGGCCTCTGCTTAGGGCTAATCTTGGACTTAAGGTATTACCCCTGAGCCACAATAATGCAAAGCCTTGTTTTGAAGTCCCCTTACATGCTGAGATTACTGCGGGTAACTGGCGGATTTGTTTTCCTATCGCCTGTATATTTTTAGTGCAACTTGATCACTCAAAGATGGAGGGAGCGTTTATCCCATTTTTGTGTTACTCACAGTGAAATTGCACACGGATGGAAGGGTTTTGTTTAAAATAGGATTAGGTATCCGCAGAAAAGTGGGTGAGTGCATATAGTACTTTGCTCCCATTAAGGTATAAATGTACAAAAAATGTAACTGTTTGAGTAGCACTGGGTCTGGAACTGCAAGTACTAAAGATTGAAGAGGTGTGGCAAGTGGTGCTCTGCCAGGGCTCGGACATGCTTCCTGTAATTATCTAATCCACACACACGCAGTGTCTATCCCCTCGTAGTTGCCTCAGTTAGGTTGAACTTGGATCAAGGAGTGTTCTAACATTCCATTCAAATGTTTGAGTGTCAGGCTGGCGGGCAAAACAAGGAACTCCTTTTTGTGTGGACTCAAATCTGCTAGCACTTATTTAGATGACAGACGTCGATGGCTATTTAAAGTGATCTTGTAAATGGTGCGTATGCCAAAACCCTTTTCGCGTCTGCTTCTCACTTGTCTCTTTCAATATCACTGAGAGGTGATTGGGATGAATGGACACGCACAGGAAGGAAGGAAGGAAGAAGCATAAAAGAAGTGAGGATGACAAGTAAAAGAAATACCGCAAAGAAAATGAGAACATGAAGAAAACAGGGAAGGACACAAAGCAGAAAGGAAGAAAGAAAGGAACAAAACCAGACAGCAAGAGGACGTCAGTCTGAAAAATTGAAAGACAAGGAGGACAGTGATGGAAAAAGACCTTCCTCCCAAACCTTCCTGCTAGCACGACGACAATCTCCTCCAATTTTGGATCAACATTTGCAATACAAGTGCAATTATTAGATTGGATTCGGTTCCAGAACCCTCCCTGTCTTTTTTCAGTTGCCACTGTTCTAAGGCAATGTCTCGCAACAATTTTTTTGTGTCCTGAGAGCCTTTTTGCCATACAAGTCCCCCCTTACTCGTACATGTTGACAGATCTCCAAAAGTAGAACCTAACACAACTGATTTTGACACAGCTGTGCCACAGGTTATTGTCTCCCTGCAGAAACTAGTTTTAGCACATAAGTTCTTTTTATTGCCTGGCTTAATATGTAATGACTGTGAATATTTACTTAAATTAAATTAAATGGTTCCACATATCCCCTGCAGTTTGCACACATGCCACCAAGGGTGCACGGTGTTTGGGAATCGGTTCTAAGGGACTGTCCACACAGGAATGTTTTCAGTTCAAAACTGTAAAGTATTTTAGTGTTTCACCCTTTCATCCACATGGCAACACGTTCTGGGTGTCCTAAAAGGTTATTTGATACGGCTTCCGGAGTGAGAAGATTTCACAACGTCGCCATTCTGTGTAGTGAAGCAAAAGCTACTTCCTGAGAACAATGATAACAACGCACCGCCACCACAAGTTATCGGTTGTGTACTGCTGCCGAAATGCCAACATATCTGCTTTTTTCGAAAGGCACAACTCGTGATGTTTGACATTTTAATGATATTTTTTGTATTGTACTAAAAAAATTACTCACCGAAACAGTTCACCTTCAGTCAAGCCTGACAAGCAAAAGACGATGAACCTTATGTACATGCGTTCTTTTTTGTTACATAGTTTAGTTTGTTAACAGTGCCACATAGTGCTGTGCCTTATGTATTACACCATTTCTGTGGCTGCACTGTTGCCAACTGTTCAGTAAGAAAAGTAGCTATTGGCTGTCCTGTCTATGTCATGTGTGTATGTATGTATATGTGTACACACGCACGCACGCACACACAGTTTCAGCTGGTTTGTTGTTAATGAAATCAACAACAGCCAAATCAGAGGGGCAACAATGAGACAGACCCCAAAACAGGAATGGTTTTCCAGGTTGAGGCCACTGACTCATCTCTTTTGGCCAATTTCTTACTGACTGACTTTCTACTGCTGTAGTTTTGCATTTGGCTTGGATCAACATCTCTGTTCATAGCATGGTGCGCTACCTGGACGCTACAAAGGTTGCACAAGTAGTCCAACTCCTCCAGGATGGCACATCAATACGTACCATTGCAAGAAGGTTTGCTGTGTCTCTCAGCACAGTCTCAAGAGCATGGATGAGATTCCAGGAGACAGGTTGTTACTCCAGGAGAGCTGGCCGGTGCCGTACAAGGTCCTTAAACCCTCAGTAGGATCGGTATCTGCTCCCTTGTGCGAGGAGGAACAGGATGGGCACTGCTAGAGTCCTACAAAATGACCTCCAGCAGGCCACTGGTGTGAATATTTATGACCAAACAATCAGAAACAGGCTTTATAAGGGTGGCCTGAGGGCCCGACGTCCTGTAGTGGGCCCTGTGCTCACTGCCCAGCACCGTAGAGCTCGATTGGCATTTGCCATAGACCACCAGAATTGGCAACTACGCCACTGGTGCCCTGTGCTCTTCACCGATGAGAGCAATTTCAACCTTTGCACATGTGACAGATGTGAAAGGGTCTGGAGATGCCGTGGAGAACGTTATGCTACCTGCAATATCATTCAGCGTGACCGGTTTGATGGTGGGTCAGTGATGGTCTGGGGAGTCATATCCCTGGAAGGATGCACAGACCTCTACAAGTTAAATAATGGCACCCTGACTGCTATTAGGTAGCGGCATGAAATCCTTGGTTGCATTGTCAGAACCTACGCTGGTGTAGTGGGCCCTGGGTTCCCCCTGGTCCACGACAATTACCGACCTCATGTGGCTAAAGTCTGCAGGCAGTTCCTGGAGGATTAAGGAATTGAGGAGGAGATCCCCCATGAAACCATCCGTGGTCTCATTAGGAGCATGCCCCGATGTTGTCAGGCATGCGTACAAGCATGTGGAGGCCACACAAACTACTGAGAATCATTTTAAGTTGCTACAATGACATTTTGGCATAATGGACCAGTCTGCAGCATAATTTTTTCACTTTCATTTTTAGGGTGTCTTTGATTTCCCCCCTCTATAGGGTGATCATTTTCATTTTTATCAAATTTTGTGGCATCATTTTGTTACTAATACAACACCTACTTATTATCAGGAAAAATATCATCTTTCCCCCGTTTAGATCTGATGTGTTTTCAAAGTGTTCCTCTAATTTTTTTGAGCAGTGTGTATATATATATA
>QODF01000002.1:2073737-2150540 GCA_024372805.1 Oostethus manadensis | reverse complement strand
GGTAGGAGAGTACTTGGTGTGTCATCTGGAAGGAAAGTAGATAAGGAGACTTGGTGGTGGAATGAGGAGGTGCAGGAGTGTATACAGAGTAAGAGGTTAGCTAAGAAGAAGTGGGACACTGAGAGGACTGAAGAGAGTAGACAGGAGTACAGAGAGATGCAGCGTAAGGTGAAAGTAAAGGTGGCAAAGGCCAAACAAGGGGCTTATGATGACTTGTATGCTAGGTTGGGCAGCAAGTAGGGAGAGAAAGATCTATACAGGTTGGCAAGGCAGAGGGACAGAGATGGGAAGGACGTGCAGCAGATTAGGGTGATGAAAAATAGGGATGGAAGGGTATTGACAGGTGCCAGTAGTGTCATGGGAAGATGGAAAGAGTACTTTGAAGAGTTGATGAATGAGGAAAATGAAAGAGAACGACGAGTAGAAGAGGTGACTGTTGTGGACCAGGAAGTAACAAAGATTAGTAAGGAAGAAGTGAGAAGGGCATTGAAGAGGATGAAGAATGGAAAGGCACTCGGTCCTGATGATATACCTCTGCTGGTACGAAAGTGTCTGGGAGAGGTGAAAGTAAGGTTTCTGACTGGGTTGTTTAACAGGATTTTAGCTAATGAGAAGATGCCTGAGGAATGGAGAAGTGTGTTGGTGCCCATTTTTAAGAATAAAGGAGATGTGCAGAGTTGTGGAAACTACAGAAGAATAAAGCTGATGAGCCATACAATAAAGTTATGGGAAAGATCAGGGATCAGCCCTGAGCCCCTTCTTGTTTGCTATGCTGATGGACAGACTGACGGACAAGGTTAGACAGGAATCTCCATGGACTATGATGTTTGCAGATGACATTGTTATATGTAGTGAGACCAGGGAACAGGTGGAGGAGAAACTTGAGAGGGACCCAAGTGGAAGAGTGTGGTTACAGGGAGAGGATGTAAAGGAAATACTTTATATTTAATCTTTATAAAGTACTTAGGATCAACTGTCCAGAGCAATGAAGAGTGTGGAAAAGAGGTGAAGAAGCGTGTGCAGGCAGGCTGGAATGGGTTGAGAAACGTGTCTGGTGTGATGTGTGATACAAGAGCTAAAATGAAAGGAAAGGTGCTCAAAACTGTGGTTATACCAGGGATGTTGTGGTTGGTTTAGAGGCAGTGCCGCTGAGGAAAAGACAGGCGGCAGAGCTGGAGGTAGCAGAGATGAAGATGCTGAGGTTCTCTTTGTGTGTGACCAGAATGGACAGGATCAGGAATGAGCACAGAGGGACAGCACATGTTAGAGGTTTTGGAGATAAAGTCAGAGAGGACACACTGAGATGGTTCAGACATGTCTACAGGAGAGATAGTGAGAGGATGGATGGATGGATAAATACTTTATTAATAAAGGGATGCTGAGTTTTGAACCGCCAGGTATAGATATAGATATCTATACAGATAATATTATTTTATTTATATTGCATTACATTTTTATGTAAAAACAAGACCAAAGGGACAAAAACAACGCAGCACAAAAAGTAAGAATGAAAAAAGAAGCCAGAAACTTGGAAAGCAAGTAAAGGAAGGACGCAAGTAGAATGGAATACTGAGAAAAGTAGGAAAGGTGACTAGAGCAAGGAAGGGCAAAAGGAAATAAAGGATAAAAATGCTTAGTGAATAATTAAGTGTTTTATGATTTATTTACTTAAAGATTATGATTAAACATGATTGCACACTTGATATAAAACACAACAGGTGTGCATTGCAAGCACGTCCTCTGTTATTAATGTGCAGCTGTAGCCATGACTTGAACTGATAAAAAGGCAACGAAGGGGATTTCTACAGCTCATTCCACGCTCTTCTCAAAGTTTCTTTCCAAACTTTATATGCCATCTGCTATAGACGTGAGAGGAGGTGGAGGAGGGTGTTCCTCTGTTGGCCACGACGCACGGCCCCAATGTTGTCCCACATCAAATGGAAGACGCATCGCAAAAAGATTCCCTCAAGGCAGACACTTTCATCTGATCTGCTGTAAAAGAAGATGCCCAAGATGACTTGGAGTGCTGCAATCCAAATAAACACTCACGTCTCGACTGTGCACGGAAACCCTGATACAACAATGTGTTTGCCAATGAGCAACCTAGTTTTGCATTTGCTCGTCTCTGAAGCAGCCAGGGCGCAGGGATTCAAGTCACAGAAACCAGAAGATCATAAAAACTTCTCTTCTCCTCTGAAGCCCAAACTTTTGCTCATAATTGAATCCACTGGGAAGCTCACATTTCATGCCAGAATTAAAACTTGTGTTTGCACAGACATGAGGCAAGGTTATGCTTAATGGATAGTGGATGTTGGCTAAAGGACAAACAAAGAGATGACATGAAGTGGAGGGAGTCAGCTCTCATTTAGTCCTTAGACGTTGTTGTTCCCCGTGGGCGTGGGGGGCAGTTCAGCTGATTCAGGTCTGGGGTGTGTTGCCATTATTGTTAGATGACCCTGCACTCAAGAACCCCCTTCTGTTTAGATGTGTGGTGGTGGGGTGATGTTGTAACATTAGTGCCACATGTAGTGTATTCGAAGGGTGAGAAAACTAGTCCAGCACAGTAGATATTGCCCATGTCTATTAGCAAAGAAATGTATGCCACATGTCTTTAGCTTCAGACAGTTTGGGTCACCAGATATGACATGCTTCCACAAAGCTCATGGTGCCACCAAAACATAATCGTGCTATTTTGCATTAAAATTAGCAAAGTGCATAATTTACAAAGTCCATAATTTACAATATTAGGTAAATTACGACGGCACATGGTATATTTGAAACATAAGAGCATTTTGACCGTTATACATGTTTTGTAGGACTGTTCCGTTCTGCCAAATGAAGTTCACAGTCAACAGTCTTTATTTTAAAAACATTTCATTGGACAGCAGTGCTATGCCTTGAGGGTGCATGGGAGTTTGGCCAACCAGTCTACATATTTTTTGCGGACTTTGACAAACGGCATTTGACAGTGTTTCTTGAGAAATATAGGAGTATGCCGGAAACAATTCACACTCTTTTCCAGTGAGGGTTCAAACCTGCCAGGGCTGTCCATTTCTTTTATGGACAGCGTTTCTAGGAGCAACCAGAGTGATAAGATGATAGGTTTGTTGACTTTTTGCAGATGATGTGATCAAGTACCTTGGGGTTATGTTCGCAAGTGAGGGAAGAATGGAATTTGAAATCGAAAGCGGTACATTTTGTTGAACAGGGAGCTGAGCCAAAAGGCTAAGCTCTCAATTTACCGGTCAATCTACGTTTCTGTCCTCACCTATGGATTTGAGCTTTAGGAAGAGTCCGAATGGACAGAATGGCGGGTACAAGCGGCCGAAATAAGGTTCCACAGTAATCTGGGTGGCCGTGAGCAGCTCTGTCATACAGAAAAAACTCAGAGTAGAACTGATGCTCGCCTCATTGAGAGGAGCCAAACAAGGTGGCTCGGAAATCTAATCAGGTTGCTTCTTGGACACCTCCACAAGGAGTGAATTTCCTCAGAGTAGGATGAAATATTAATAAATGGACTAAAATAGTAAACCTTTTTATGACCTTCTATATATGGGTTTTAACATAAGAGCCGGGACGCACAGTGACTGAGTGACTAGCATTTTGGCCTCAAAGTCAGGAGACCTGGGTTTGAATCTCCGTTGGGCATCTCTGTGTGGAGTTTGCATGTTCTGCCTGTGCGTGCGTTGGTTTTCTCCGGGTAGATTAATTGGAGACTCTAAAATTGTCCATAGGTATGAATGTGAGTGTGAATGGTTGTTTGTCTTCCTAAGATTGACTGGCGACCAGTCCAGGGTGTCCGATCTAACCTCGGACAAGTGGAAGAAGATGGATGGATGGCAATATATATTATCATTGCCTCACAGACGCAAATTGAAACTGGTGGTCCCTCTAGATATAATCTACAGTTAATTGTTACAATCACAGCGAATGTGCATTTTCCAGAGTAAAAAGGTACAGGTATGTTTCCGGACTGTGGCCTAAATGTCAAGGGTGTAAAACATTTCTGTCTAGCAAGCCATTATACAGTAAAAGGTACTTTTTTCTGACAGCAAACATAGTCTGTGAAGGCTCAAATAATCAAATCTCTGTCCTCCTTTCTTTCACGGGGAAAAGGTCAGAGAGACCATTGGAGCTTCACCAGCTGGTTTCCCCCTTGACACCTGATTAATGAACACACAGTGGGAGGGCAACTATTCAGAGATATACACAGACAAAATGAGAGGTGAAAAACGGAAGACAAGGGAGGAAAGAGGGTGTGCTACGAAGATATCGGTTTTTCTTTGCTGGCCTAGAAACTGTGATGCATCCAATCAGTGTCAAACCTTCCATTTGGCAACAGGATAGAGAAACTATGACTTCCCTGTGGCCATCTAGTGTAGCCTTTGAACATGTAGCATTCAAGTTAATTAAACTTCTTACTTTACATTGCATCTTAAGGCAGTGGGGGAAAAAAAGTCCCATCTGCAATTTATTTGCAGAAAGACACAACTTTAGGCTCCGATGGTATTCCCCTTGTCAGAGACAAGTGAAAGCCTTGTCATTTTCAAAGGTGCAAAATAAATGAAATGTCTTCTGTCTTGTCTGCAGAGGAAGATCTAAAATTACAGCTCAGCGGTGGGGAGGGTTTCATATGACAGTAATTGCTGCCTGACTAATCACTAATCTCATCTTATTTTCACTCAGTATAGTTTTATGTGTTGCTCTGCAGTTTATGTCATGGCACACATTTCACTCCAAAGAAATTGTGCTCACATTTACAATACCCATCCCTCGCCCTCAAATATTCGGCTCTGAGTTGGGACTTTTCAGGCAGCCCGGTTTAGTCTTTTTGTATGACTCGCGCATGAAGCAACATATTGATATGAAAGTAGGTTTCTTATTGTTGTTTTAGTTTGCAGCGGTGTTTCAGCGATTTTTTTGTGAGTTGTTGGGGGTTGGATGGTTGCAGGGGAGGGTCCGTGTAAACATCCACACTGTGCCATCATGGTATTTTACTCCCGTGCTTTTATTTTCAAAACCTGACTTGACCGACTACAGGACGTGTTGCGAGCAGACCAGAAGCTGTGGTGCTCTGGGAGTAGATCAGATGATTTTACTCCCCGTGAATGTTAAAATATGAGCAAAATACATGAAACTATTAAAATAGGAGCACCCTGGGAAAGAAGGGGAAAATACACTACCTTCTGAGGAAAGATTAAAAGGTATATTGTAGCCAGTATGTAAACTAGTGCATTGCATGAAGTGCAGCCAGAGCCTGACCATGTATCTTGCAGCTTGCTGTAAGTCTGACACTTGCTCGCTGTGCATTGCTTCATTAGCTGGACTTTTTACGACAGTTGTTTTGGGAGTTCTGGCAAGTTAACCTTCTAGGGGCTGGGCACTGTCAAATTTGATACTGTTAAATTGACAGTGTCAATACTGAACTACTTTGTTTTGTAGCAGTGAATGAGTGCAAACAACATTATTGGACAATTTCAGGAGAGTTACCATTTGCTTTGTGTGGTACCTGCACAGTCAAACAGTAAGGTCAGATTCTGCTCTAAATACAGCATGGAATTTAACATTGCTTGCTTACTACACCATATGATTTAAGTAGAAACTTGGAATGTATGTCATTTGCAGTTACCTCAAAGGAAGTGCAATAAGCGTCTTCTGGTCCTGAACAAAAATGTATTAAAGATGAAGGGTGGAGATAACTTTGAATGCGAACATCAAGGCATGCAGTTATGTGCTTGGTTGGCAGGTCATCCAAGACAAATATGCAAATATGCCCTCCCTGATGAATATGTTTGGAGAAACCAGCAGAAAGTCTTATTGATCCAACCAGGTTAAACAGACAAGGTTACAGTGCTAATATTACAAATCTTTCTCCCGATCAGCATTATCTCTGGAGGTGGATCCAGATTTTTCCCCACATTGTTTTGACAGCAGAGGTAATATTTTTCACAATGCCAAGTGAGGACACTTACATGCAGCTCACGTTCTCCCTGAAATGAATAAAAATCAGGCTGTATCCACAAATTGTGTATGTGCACTGTAAATGTCTGCATCATAAATGTAGGGCAACAAAGGAATTACAATTATCAATTACGTCCAATAATAAAGCCAATATTGACATTGATTTTAAAGCATCTTTTTAAAGAGAAATCCCACAAATATTTGCCTGTGCCTTTTATACAAAAACCAACGATGCAGAATAAACAGTATAACAGTGTTTTATGCAAAACAAGATATTCACACACATCAGCTTTAACTTTGGAGAACAGTGATTGTCATGTTTGCCTCTTGTTTCAGACCAAACCACTAACTGTTTGTTTGTTTTGTATTGATTTGGGCCATTGAGGGCCTAACCAATTACTCGAAACAACAAGCTTCATCCTAATCAACTAAGAACTACCGTGATTTTTGCTGTAAAAGCCGCTACTTGTTCTCATGCTTTAAACCTTGCGGCTTGTGCAGTGATGCGGCCAATCTATGGCTAAAAACTATATTCCCTATGAAGCTGGAGTGTAACTTCAAGAAGTAGTGACATGGACGCGTGAAGTGAAAGCTAATATCATGTTTTGAAATCTTATGCAGCAATCTCTGACACATTTTATATAAATTCAAGAGCAGGATTACTACAACTTCTGTGTGGACTACTCGGATTGGCAAAGGTCCACTATCACCAATGGGTTACAAAAGGCTGCACCACTGGATGATAAAGAGCATTAGCTCGAGATAAATGGCTTGACACAAAAGTGACACAAAGAGCGACAATGAAAGAGAGAGAGACTGACAAAGTGTGTGACGAAGGAACTGTGAGGCTGTTCAATTGTGATGCTGAAGAAGATGACTTGAGTGGTTTTATTTCCCTGTTCTCTGGTAGGCTACTGTTTAATTAGCCATGTTACAGGCACCATTTGGCACAGTTTAACTTGCCGTGTTACGTGCACTTTGCTGTTTAATTCAAAGTAAAAAGAATATATATATATATATATATTTCTGTGTTCTAAATATCCCAAGTTATGATAGACACCTGTGGCTGATTGTCAAGAGCAGCTTATATATGTATGAATCTTTTTTCCTCTTACGTACCTGTGTGCTATATAGTTAAAAATTATGGACTTTAAATAATATAAAATATATAACATTTTAACCAGTAAATGTATGTTTGTGTTTGAAGACGTAGGAGGTTTTTCATTCCTTAATCATGACAACCAACCTGTACATTTTCCCTGTGACTGTGCTAGCCAGAACATGTATGACCAAAGTCAAATAGATATTGTGTCAATCACTGCTGCAGATTTGCCCACAGGCTTTTGATTATTTGGGTGGTACATCTAAATGTTGTATTGACCAGCAATCTAGTATTATCTGTGTGTCTGCATTCCTTTTTGACATTTTGCAGGAACACATATTTGGCAGTGAATCAGACGTTTTCTTATGCAGAAGATTTCCAGTTTCTGTACATGGCCATGGTACTTCACCAAAGAGTTTTGAGCATAGTATACAGTTAATGAGTAGAGTGTGGATACAATTTAAAATATGGTCCTTACTTTACAGACCTATTACAAATATTTGACCTGCAGCAGGAGTGCCAAAGGCGAGGCAAACCATGCTGTATGAATCAATAAACACCAATGTGCTCCACAGATGTAACTGATGAGCTAGATATGTCATAAAAAGTCTAACGGCGCTCTGTGTTTCTAAGTTATTGACCATTCACATTCCTCACCTATATCCAACCGTGACTAACAGGCTTATGTGGAATCACCACTCTGTTGCTATAGACATCAAAGAAATGGGTGAGAAAATGACAGCGTTTACTTTGCAAAGATAAAATCCTTATCATTGTCATCAAGAGAAAGCAGACAATGTGTCTCGATCATATCACAAACTCACACACTTGTCTTCGTCCCCATTGCTTTCCTCATTGTTAATTCTTAGCCACCGTGGCTGCACAAGCAAACTAACAAGGAGCTGCTTCCTCGCATGTTAGAGAGAAAAAGTCTGCCTGTTGGCTTATATGTGTATTTTCAACAAATGTTTCATGTTGACCACGTAGTTTCTTTCACGCAATGACAGAGGATGCCGCCTCCCTACTTATAACTCATGACTCACCACGGCCAGGACAGGGTTACGGTTTCCTACTTGTTTGCTTGTCTGTCAGCAGTGAAATATTTGGCATACATAAAAATTACAAGAGGAACGGCTGATAGACTGCAGGGGAAAAAACAATGCTGGGTGAAATCCCTCTTAACTTGCAGCAACAATATTCAAGACTTTTTTATTTATTTAATAAAAAATATGAACAGACAAGTGACACGTAGAAACTGGTCCAAGTTAACACATTTTTGTGTTACTTTAAATATGTATTCCCAAAAACAACAGTGATAAAAAAAATTCTAAATTTGAGCCAATCCTTAAATTTATGATGTATGAAAAACCGGTTGGGAACATCAGAATGTGCCTACAATACAAAACTATGGTTTCAAAATTGTTACATTGTGTAATCTGTAAACAGAGGTAAATTTAGATTAGTTTATTGTTTAGTCAAAATATCAATAAAATGTAAAATATAATATAAAACATGCAGAGCTTGTTTAAACACAAACAGTGCATATTTCTTCAGAAATATAATCTGCAAGTACTTTTTCTAGGGGCAGTCATAAAACAATAACAACACACCGACACCACACTGTGCATTTCTTACCTTTGTGTGAGAGCCGTATTCTTGGATAAACGGTGGCTGCCGTGTCAACTGTGCTCTGAACCAAATACATCAGCATCAGTGCCAAAAAGTGCGTCCTCAAGTAGTCTTCCATCCTTTTAAGAACACTCCACATTCATCAAAAAAGAAACCCTGAGCAGCAACAAAAACACTGGTTTCACTTTTTTCTTTCTATCCCAGAATAAAAGTATTAATGAGGGATGATCTAAATGAAAACTGTCCAAAATTAGTCTACTTGAAGGTCCATTTTTGGATCATCATCAAACCTTGTGCTGCTTCCATGCAGTCTCTGTTCTCCCTTATAGCAGTCTGTTGGAAGCAGCATCCACCCACAAGCTTGGTAGACAGAATAACACACTGACTATTATTCTTGCTTGCTCTTAGTAACTGGAGAGAGGAGAGGTCTAGTTGCTACCTTCACGCCGCAGTGCCCACTGCTTTCCATATGTTAGTCCTTCTGTTTGTCTGTCTGCTGAGTCGGATGCACTCTTTCCGATCTCAGAGAAAGGGAGGAAAAAAGGAATCACACAAAGGTGATCAATAAAATCTCATTGCATTTATCTGTCCCAGCAGGCAGGAAGGCAGGCAAGTCGGAGCTGCTATAGTGCGTCTACTCCTCTGGAGTCAGTCAATCTTTGGATGGGAGCCCAGCAAAAAGCTTGAGTAGGAGAGGGGAGGAGTAGGAAGCCTCGTGCCTGGCGTGTGCTTGCTGCGTAGAAGGCAGAAAAGTGAAGCTGGAACTGCCCGCTCATACAGGAAGGGAGGATCCCAAACCTCACCTCTGAAGTGAGTCAGTTACAATGATTTCTAGCACTGCTACTGATCTGGGCAGAGGCCACATGCCATGGTACCGGTTGGCCGTCACGGCTGCAGCACTTTAAAGGCTGACAAACTGCTTGTTACCTCCCCTGAACTCTTTGAAGACCTCTATTTCACTAGGCCAGTTTTTTCTAAGCACGTCGTGTGTCCCTACCAGGGTCTGTCTGCCTTTCAAGTCATCCTGCGAAGACCACCCCCGGTTTCTTCTCTTCGTTGTCCCTCCTCTTTCAGCACCTCCTTTACACTCCTGCCTCGGCTGCATCAACACAGGCGTGAGTCAACTGTGTCGCTTTGCACATTTGCCCCTGTTTTCCTCTTTGTGCTTGCTGCCATTTGAACAAATCATTAGCGCAGTTGTTATGGAATTTCATGGGGAAGGTGGTCTCATGGGAATTGTATACATCCTCCTTTGTGTATCTTCTGTCAGATTTAGCCTTTTTTTAGTTAACTCTGCTGCCATTTTGTAATGAGCAGTGGTAGGATTTAGCACAAAAATAATGCACTGTAATTAGGAGAAAACAGACTTGTATTCAATGTCGGTGTGTTGTGAAACAGCACAGATGTAATTAACACTAACTTAACTCCTTCCTGTGCCCCTGCAAAGGTGTGTTTTGTGATGGCAGCCATGTGTTTCAACCAATGTTGCCAAATTTGACATGTTGTGATGCAGCTAAATACCCTAAAATTACAGCGTTTTGGAGAGCGCATTGAGTTGTGTGAGAACGTTTAAGTTAATCAGCGTTAAGGGTTCAACAACATGCATGTTTTTCCAAATTTTACCCATTTGTGTGCAATGTACACAAGAGCACCCCCCGACACACACACACTCATATATGCACATGACTGTGTATCTCACACTTGCCATACAAGTGTTTGTCTTGTCTTGTTTGTCTTGATAACGTCATTGAACACACACAGACATCCACATACAAACAGAAAGGAAGAATAAGGCGGATGTTTTGTCTGTTAATCAAAAATCCAAGCAACCAGTAAAGTGAGCCATGTTATGTGTCATAGCTTTGTGGTGACAGCAAAATTAAGTCACGTCAATTACTGACATAAAAATATTTTGTGGGGTTTGAAAAAACCCCAATATCGGCCCTCAAGTTTTTCTGGATAATCGTTTTGTGGTTTGCCTGTTAGAACATTTTCAGTCTGATGTTAAACCAAATCAAGCATGAAAAAGAAGTTTGCAAAAAATTCTGCTTTATTCATTTATTTCTCTGGTGATTTATTTTTCTTTTTTTAATAGTTCTATATTCGTTTTCCCTGCTCTCATGTCATTTTTAACAAACAGTACTTAAAACACTTGGAATTATTTTAAAAAGTAAACGATTTGTTATACTTAAATTGTTCTTTCTTATAGGATAATCTTATGTTAAGATAAAGGTAAAGAGACCTCTTTGGCAGGGCCAACTGATCCGACTTTTTGTGTGTGTGTGTGTAAAACAAATTCTGTACTATTTCACACAAACCTGAATTTATTTTAAGGCCTTTTTTTCGAGAAACACAAATACATGGGAAATTAATTCCATGTAATAGCTTGTTTAGTCCAAAATAACACAATCAACAAAATATAAGTATAATTTAAAACTTTATGTGGTCATTTGTCATTAAATATGGTAATGGTAATGGTTTGATTTTATTTGGACATTCATATAATTTATATTGGAATACATCATTTAATACAATTGACAGTTCTTATTTAATCCAACCCCCATTGGATTTTCCCCTATTTCAATACATTTGTGCAGGAAGTGCAGGCACCATGTCTGCACATGTTTAAAAATTCTTAAGAGTTGAAGCAAGTATTATTTGGTGAGCTGCTCAGAATCTGCAAGTGATGGAGCTACTGCTAACTCACAAGCTACCTGTTGGAGACCTATCTTAAAGCTGGACACACTACATGTTACACCTTAGACACGCAACTGGTTTTTTGAAGACGACATAATTATTGTAATAACAGGAGAGCAATGTTATTAAACATCACTTTGTAAAAAGTGAGTTAAAACGTACCTTATGCAGCGTCACCTTTCGCGGACTCTTATTTCCCGGAATCTTTTGTGCTTTTGTTTTGCATCCTGATTGGCTCAGTGAGCACCCACGTGTTGTATCTGCGTCCTGATTGGCTAAGAGAGAGCTCACGCATTGCGTTCTGCGTCCTGATTAGCTACGGGACTGTACAGTAGAGCATTGTCAATCTCTGTGTGAGTAGTGTGACTCTAAGTGCTGTATGTTTGCAAGTTTTATCCCCGACAACACCCACAAGGTTGACGAAACGTTCACCACCATTAAAGGCACCTGCAACTGCACCCGAAGGGCGAAGGAGGACGCTAACCATCCCACAAAAAGTTGGACATGCAGAAGGAAAGTAGAAGTCACGCAGTGGTAGGGCGCCATTATGCACATTGTTGGTTGTCAATGTTACTGCTCAGTTGTGGATTCTGCCGTTGCATAGCAACATTTAATAATAACAAAGACTTTTACCTGCGCTTGGGTTCTCTCTCTCCGCATCCCCGGGGTGGCGCCACCACGCCGCAAGCCAAAACGTGACACTTATTTTTTTAAGTCTAATAAACTTAAAAGGCTTTTAAAGAAGAGATAAATGTGAGTAAATGCCTGTCGGAAAAAAGTGTATAAAGTGTATGGTGAGGGGTTTTAAGCCTTAAAACATAAATAATAATTGTAAAATAACAAAGATGGCTACTTTGCGGATTTCACTTATTGCGGGCTGTTTTGGGAACCTATACCCCACGATAAATGAGAGAACAGTGTAAACATGAAAGCCACTCGTAGTTTTCCTGTGGGACCAAAACAAGCTCTGAACTAACCTCATTGTTTGTTTGTTTTAAGAACAAAATGCCCATCCATCCATCCATTTTCTTTCCGGCTATTCCTCATTAGGGCCGCGGGGGTAGGCTGGAGTCTATCCTAGCTGACCTCGGACAAGAGGCGGAGTACACCCTGGACTGTACCCCGCCTCTCGCCCAAAGCCAGCTGGGATAGGCTCCAGCATACCCGCGACCCTAATGAGGATAAACGGTATAGAAAATTAATGAATATTGTCATTTTTTAAATCTCTCCTGTCTTGCCTTGATTGTTTTATTCTGTCATTTAGTGATTAAATTTTTTATGACATTTTTGGAGAGCTGCTGGAAATATAAATTCTATTTATATTAATTTTTTTTATTTATTCCATAAATATCTTGTTTTCTATCTATCTAAAATCTCTAGGTACTCACCATTAATGAATGATAATTTAAGATGATCGTTAATTATGTTTAAGTTTCACTTTTGTGTCATACAGCAAATGTGGGGCGCTCAAGGACCATAAATCTCCTTTCATTTTTCGCTTGACGAAAAATGAAATGAAAAGTCAGTGAAGCATAAAGGTAAACATGCAATCAAAATTGTGGGTTTGTTTAAGAATGGTTCATACACAGTATACCGTACAATGTGTGCATTGTGTTTGTATCAGTATGTATTATCACATATTTAGAAAATTTTACTGAATCGTGGTGAATCAGATGTTTTCTGTGAAAAACTATTTTTGAAAAAAATAGAAAAAATTTTTTACTACAAAACTGGAAATTTGTAGGGCTGTGGATTTGTGAATGTTATTAAGTGAATCATTAGGTTGAATGGCAAAGAAAGAAAGAACGTGGGAAGTTTCACTCAGCATCAAATGGCAATGTATAAATTAAGACTCAGACAGGATCATGAAATTGTCAATAATCGCATTAGCTGTAGCAGCTGGAGCCTCACCCGCCCAGCCACTCACACCAATGTGGGGATCTGATGGCTTTAACTCCCACGTTGCACCTGTTCCCCGGAGAACAGAAGGACTTTGTGGGCTTGGAATATACGCAATCTCCCTTATTCCATTGCCGTGTTGCAAATATAGATTCTCATCTGTTGTTAAGGGCAAGACAACTGTTCAATGTCAGCCTGCTCAGTCCAGACATCATTTTGACTGACTGTGACATACGATATCCTCGCCTGGAGCTGAAGTATTTGTGTGAGCCCGTGCATTAGCCTTACATCCTGATGAAAGGTGCTCTACAAGATTTTCTTTTCCGATCTCTTAAGCCACAACCCCAGATTAATAGGCATTTAAGCAGGTTAATGCACATGGCCAGTGGGTGCAGTATCCACTTACTCTTGTAGGACCCTCTGAAGGAGCCCCTAATAGATCTAATCAGTCTGCATTCTGCTGCAGACTGCAACAGGCAGGTCCCCCACCTTTTGCTTTTTAATCCTCCCTGGCCATGTTTCCACTTCCCTCCCATCTTGATTTGTGTTGGACTTCCAGTGCTTGATGCCTCCATTAGCAGTCGCTTACAGCATCAGAACTCCCATGTAGGACTCCCACGCAGTTCTCCCACTGCAGCTATACAGCAGATTGTTCACTTTGAATGCCTCTGCGTACATCGTTGAGATTGAGATTTTTTCAATACATTCATTGGAACTGCAGAGGTGTTTGTGCCACAAGCAACACCTCATGTTAACATGTATGACTCACAGTAGTCACAGATCGAGCCTGTTACCTTTGGGTTTTAAGACAGTTTGATTAAGTGCTGAAGTCTGGTGTTTGTTTGGAAAGGTCACGTCCAAATGCCAGGCTTTGTTCCTCTCATACACTCGGAACACAGAAAAATATTCCCAGTCACATTACTGCTGTGTCAATATCCACCCTGCCCCACAGAAGCCTTCCTCTCCTCCTGCTTGACCCACACACAGACAATGCAAGTGATGTTTGTGGGGCTACTTTACACGCACCGGGGGTTACGGCACGCTGTAGGATTTACTCTAAAAACTAATAAGGTCTCTGGTGTAGGCAATGGCAACGGTGTCATTCATTTCAGAGATAATAGACACTCCAAGCCTTTTCACAGGTGGCCATCATATGGATCATGAGCTTTGTATATATTATTGTTTAGGCCTGTCACGGTAACAAATAATTAAAGCGATAATCAACTTATCAATTTTTGCTAATAAACAATATTATTATCAACATTATTTTGAGACCATTTTTCATTAATGTAATAATAATATATGAGGCCGCACCGTGATCGAGTGATTAGCATGTTGCTCACACATTCAGGAGATCTGGGAGACTTGGGTTCAAATCTCTTTTGGGCATGGAGTTTGCATGTTCTCCCCGCGTGTGGGTTTTCTTCGGGCAGTCCGGTTACCTCCTGCATTCCAAAAACATGCATGTTAGGTTAATTAGCGACTCAAAAATTGTAGTAATGTGAGTGTGAATGTTTGTTTGTCTGCCCTGCGATTGACTGGCGACCAGTCAATGGTGTACCCCGCCTATCACCTGAAGTCAGCTGGGATATGCTCCAGCATAACCACGATCCTAGTGAGGATAAGCGGCACAGAAAATGGATGGATAATATTATAATTTGAGTACACCATATCAAAAGCAAACAACTTTCATTTCTCAAGAGCATTTAACATTGTAATTGGAATGTGGAGTTTTTAAATTAAAAGAAAACAAACAACATAATAAATTAAAAACAACAAAAGACAAAAAAACAATGAAAATAAAATTTTTCTTTTAGCAAAAATTGCACAAAATCATAGCCAAAAACAATAAAAAATAGAAAAAAAAATCCACACACAAAAAACATTTATTTTCTATGTTGCTTGTTCGCACTCCAGACTTGACAGTCATGTCCAGACCCCTCCGTGAATCACCACCTTACCGCGGTGGAGGGGTTTGAGTGCCCGAGTGATCCTAGAAGCTATGTTGTCGGGGGCTTTATGCCCCTGGTAGGTTCTCCCAAGGCAAACAGCTTCTAGGTGACGAGTCAGACTAAGAGTGATTCAGAAGACTCTTATTAATATAAACATTAGGAGTGACCGCACCTCGCCCGGACGTGGGATACCGGGGCATCACCCTGGAGCCAGGCCTGGGGGAGGGGCTCGCAGGCGAGCGCCTGGTGGTCAGGTCTTCCTCCATGGGACCTGGCCGGGCCTAGCCCGAAGAAGCCGCACGAGAACTCCCCCCCGCAGACCCACCACCTGCAGGGGCAAGCATAAGAGTCCGGTGCTGTGTGGTTTGGGCAGTGGTCGAGGGCGGGTGTCCGGGCGACCTGATCTTTGGCGGCCAAATCTGGTTCTTGGGACATGGAATGTCACTTCTCTGGTGGGGAAGGAGCCCGAGCTTGTGGAAGAGGCGGAGAGATTACGACTAGATATAGTCGGACTCACCTCAACCCACAGTTTAGGCTCTGGAACCAAATTCCTTGAGAGGGGCTGGACCTTGTTCTTCTCTGGATTTGCCGCAGGGGAGAGGCGGCGAGCTGGTGTGGGCTTATTGTTAGCTCCCCGGCTTGGTGCCTCTGTGTTGGAGTCATCCCCAGTAAGTGAGAGGGTTATTTCCCTACACCTTAGGGCTGGGGAAAGGGTCCTGACTGTGGTTTGTGCGTATGCGCCGAACGGCAGTTCAGAGTACCCAGCCTTCTTGGAGTCTATCAGAGGGGTGCTGGAGAGCACCCCAGCTGTTGACTCCATAGTTCTGCTGGGAGACTTCAACGCCCATGTGGGCAATCACAGTGTGACTTGGAGGGGCGTGGTTGGGAGGAACGGCCTCCCTGACCTGAACCCGTGCGGTGTGTTGTTGCTGGACTTCTGTGTGAATTACAGTTTGTCTATAACAAACACCATCGGTGGTCGAGGCAAAAACTCGAGTGTGGGAGGAGTTCGATGAGGCTATGGAGCACGACTTTCGGTCGGCCTCGAAGAGGTTCTGGCAAACCATCCGACAACTCTGAAAGGGGAAGCAGCCCCCAGTTCACACTGTTTACAGTGCGGACGGGGGCTTGCTGACCTCGACAGTGGATATAGTTGTTTGGTGGAAGGAATACTTCGGGGCCCTTCTCAATCCCACTGACTTGCCTTCCGTAGAGGAAGCAGAGTCTGAGGAAACGTACGTGGACAGTTCTATCACCGTGGCTGAGGTAATTGGGGTAGTTAAATCACTCCCCAGTGGCAAGGCTCGGGGGTAGACAAGTTTCGCTCGGAATTCCTCAAGGCGCTGGATGTTGGAGGACTGTGTTGGTTGACACGCCTCTACAACATTGCATGGAAGTCAGGAACAGTACCTCTGGTCTAGCAGACCGGGGTGGTGGTCCCCATTTTTAAAAAGGGTGACCGGAGGGTGTGTTCCAACTATAGGGGGATAGCACTCCTCAGCCTCCCTGGGAAAGTCTACTCCAGGGTGCTGGAGAGAAGGGCACGACCGTTAGTCGAACCTCGGTTACTGGAGCTGCAATGTGGTTTTCGTCCTGGGCGTGGAACACTGGACCAGCTCTACACCCTTGCAAGGGTACTCAAGGGTATGTGGGAGTTTGCCCAACCGGTCTACATGTGCTTTGTAGACCTGTAAAAGGGATTCGACCGTGTCACTCGTGGTGTCCTGTGGGGGGTGCTCCGGGAGTACGGGATTGATGGGTCGCATCTACGTGCCATTCGGTCCTTGTACAATCGAAGCATGAGCCTGGTTCGCATTGCCAGCAGTAAGTCGAGCTTGTTTTTGGTGAACGTTGGCCTCCGCCAAGGCTTCCCTTTGTCACCGATTCTGTCCATAATCTTCATGGACAGAATTTCTAGGCGCAGTCAAGGTGTTGAGGGAACGCCTTGGTGTCCTCCCGATGGAGCTGGAAGAGATTGCTGGGGACCGGGAAGTCTGGACTTCCCTACTGAAGCTGCTGCCCCCGCGACTTGGACCCGCATAAGCGGTGGAAAATGGATGGATGGATGGATGGACTTGACAGTCACTTTTTTAAGTACTTCCAAATGACTGAGCCACAGCTTTTTCTTTACTGATCCGTTCATTTTTATTGATGACTAAATGGGGTTTCTACTCCCCCCTCTTCTTTCCTTCTTCATGCAATGAAGGGGGCGGGGCATGAGCTCACACAGTACAGAGTGATGACTAAGACCTCCCCGTCTAGAGTTATAGCGCAGTCTATGTTGAAATGAATGAATGGTTGTTTTTGATATTGTGCTTAAAAGAAATATTGGTATATTAATAATATTGCTATATCCCCCATCCCTACTACACACACACACACACGGTGAGAACATGCAAACTCCACACAGTGATGACCACACACAGCAAATAAAAATACATCAAATGAATAATGAAGTATCTGTAAACAAAACTGCACTTCAGTGAATAATGAAAATATGGTATTATTCCTTTACAGGATCGCTTTACATGTAGCGAATGACACGTGTGTCAGCACGCCCTATTTGCTTAACCGATCAAATTCCTCAGTGTAAGCATTGACTGTCCGGATGAAGGCTCCACTGCACCTCCAGCGGCATTTTTTTTTCTCAGTTGATAAAACTAGAGAGGATGTGTTTGAGGCCCGAATGCAAGTTGCTCCCCTTTTTTGTTGGCACTGCTTTCCAAAAAATGTAATATATCGGTTCATTGGTCTTCATCTGGACGGAATCGCGTGGCAAGCCAGAGTGTGCATGATGACAAGCACGAGCAGAAAATGTAACACGCACAAATTTTGTTTGTTGCTTGGCTGTATGGAACCTGTCGTGCAATGCACTAGAGGCGACGTCACATCCCGTGTATGGCGCCCATAAAGAACATTCAGGTTTTGAAGAGACATGACGCTACATTTAAACATTTTTTTACAATTGTATTAAACATACATTGACTTGTAATATGGAGAACATAATTTCTCTTTTTCCTTGCTTTACTTTTGTGGTTGACAGTGGTGTCCCATCCTGGACACTGCTTATGTTATGTTAGCACTAACTTTGGTTTGCGTGTCTTGATCTGATATTGATAGCAGAGCAAAAAAAATTAACATCAACCATGTGGCCCTAGTGTGTTGCAGCAGTCTTCGCCAAAGTCCAAAAAAGAGGTTGCAGCCGAGATTAACCCGCCAAGCACTTGTCCACCTCTGTGGCACAGAACCAGAGAAGTTCAACACGACCGACTTCAAAGCAGCACCTTAAAAAACAGCAGGGAGATCTTTGCAAACAAACCTCCGCCCCGACAACCAACGACGTCCAAAACATCCACAAAGTGTGACAAAGGGATTTATTCCTCATACCTACTGTTGCTGACTGTTGCTTTCTGATCAAGCCTTTTCTGACATTCCACACCACAAAATAAGTG
The DNA here is from genome assembly GCA_024372805.1 of Oostethus manadensis. Taxonomy (NCBI): domain Eukaryota; kingdom Metazoa; phylum Chordata; class Actinopteri; order Syngnathiformes; family Syngnathidae; genus Oostethus; species Oostethus manadensis. The sequence goes on along the minus strand of QODF01000002.1, from coordinate 2,131,848 downwards.
ATAAGAATATTCATGATTTGTGCTGCTATCGGCTAGGATTGATATTGTGTTGGCTAATACGCAAGGCTGCACAACTGGTATTATATAAGAAATGAAAAAATAGTGACTGTAATTACACCAGAAACATTCCCTTAGTTTTAATTCTGTTCTTGCATTTTATTTTAGCATATAAACAGCTTTAGGCAACATAAGCATGCACAAGTGTTTAACCTACTTACTGTTTATCTGCAGCTTATAGATTCTATCAAACAGCTCATGTTTCACACAAACAGTTGCTGTGAAGAAAAGTCGATATTGCAAGAGAAACTGAAAAACTGACAGGCTGAGCCAACATACTTTAAGCACGTTGAATTATTGGAAAGAAGCATGTACAGCCCTCCCTCGTTTACCGTGGTTAATTGGTCCCAGACCCGACGGTGATATGTCAATTGTGGCAAAGTAGGTTTCAATATTAATAAAAATCAATATTTTCATTGTTAGTTCTGTTTATGACTTTTCAAATTCCAGAGTTTTTACTGTTATTAGAGACCGGTCGACATGAAATAACACCCCTATAGTCACCTTTACACTATCATTTTTTCTCAGGCTATGGGATCACTGCAGGGACACAAGAGTTGGCTGCTGCGTTAAGCAGATAATGCTACTGGGCTAAATAGTTAGCCTTCAATTAATTAATTCGTAACTTAAAGAATTTCAAACAGAATGGGTAAGAAGGACAAGGTAAAAAGCCAAAAACTTACCACCTCAAGATGGAACAGGAGAACTTTTTTTAATGATGTGATGTCAGACATGCCATGGCTGACTGCATGCAGTATTAAGGTAATATCTCATCAATGGAACGTTACTGATGCCTAGTGACCAGAATACTACATATGACTGGTCTTTCAATATTTCTTGACTAATAACAGGCCACAGTCAACCACAAAACAGTGATTATTTATTTTGGAAAAAAACGAGATAGCGTGAGGGAGTGATGTTCAAACCATGATTAAGCAAGGGACGACGGTCCCGTGTATATTATTTTACACTATTATTTCTCAACACATCTGATGATGTGTTCCTCAACCACGCAAGTCAAACCCCCTAGTTGGTGCGCATGTCACATGAGTATTGTAGCCGCAAAGTGTGATAAACATTGTAACTTTCCTAACTATAATGCCACAAACCACAAACCTACAAAGTGTCAGTCGGGACTAGGGTTGAGTATTGTTTACATCAGTGATTCACAACTGTTGGGACCGGTTTTCAAAAATGATCTTGCGCTTTTATTTTGAAGGGGTAAGATGGCGATGCAGCTGGGTGCAGCTGCCCCTCCATTCTCAATTTACACGTTTTGCGTTCACCAAAACACATGTAATTTCAGAAGTTTCTTTTAGTCATTGGCATCAGCCCTTTATTGACTTGAAAACGAGAAGCAGCCAGGGAAGTACAAAATCCAGGCATCCTCCGGCGGCCCACCTCAGCCTCAACCCCCACCACCGCAACCTCAGAGAAAGCACAGCAGGTGGTGTTAGAGGAAGCAGAGGGATCCGGGCTTGGCTAACCCGTACAAGCTGGCTTTTTCATCAATCATCCCGGCCTATGTTTTTTCCCCAGACAATAAAATAGACCTTTAGAGATTCACCCAACAGACTGGGAGAGAATGCTGTGCTTATGTGCAACAGCATCCTTTGCGGCACTTGTTTTGAAAACATATGTATTTAGGGTTAACAGAGTTGTTTATGTGTGTTTACTAACCTGTTACATTGTTGTGAGTTCATTGTGAGTTAAACATTCAGAATAAAGAACAACTTTCTTTAAGCAAGATTTAGATTGTGACATCCTTTCTACTTACAGTATATTTGAATCAGTAATGGGATACCCAGCTGAAGCCAGGAGAGATACCTTACGCTGCTGGGGTGATAGGTACATGGAAGTCACCATCTGGACCGCTGTCCACCCTCATTTATCATCATGGCAACGGTCATATAATCTATAGGTGTGTGCATGTGTATGCATGTCTGTTTTAGATTCCCTGAGCGCTTACAAGCTTGCTTTCACCTCCTGTTTTTGCTGTTCATCTTCTTTGGCACTATCATATGTTGGATTGAAATACTGTACATATGGATTAAAACAGTAAGTTAACAGTCCGTTTACAGCACATATTGTAAGTAAATGTTTTCGGAACTCTGAAGAGCCACCAGAAGCCATGACCTTATAAGGCCTGTTAAGGGTGGTGTAAAGTACTGCGCAACAACACCAAGTCAAGATACTCTCAGGTTTTTTTTTTAAATTTATATCACGATTATATTATTCAAACACTGAAACTTTACTGAACGTGGGCACTTATTTTTACTTTTCTTTTTCCTGTAATCTTCCTCCTTTATGTATCATATAGAGACAAGTGCAGACTAAACATCTGCCTCCACCATGTACTTATGGCCTGTTTTCTACTTGGCTGCTATGTGATTGATGCCCACACAAAAATGACCGACACAATTCTTGTAACATCAAAGCTCAAATACTTGTATTGTTGTATTTTACTAACTTAGAGGGGAATGTGAAATATTTTCCATCTAAAAAGAGCCATATTGCAGGATTGGCCCTGGAAAGCATTTTTCCAGTGTTAGAGTTGGTATAAATCGATATATTTATACCAACCAATTTATACCATCGCCCCCATGGATTGTGCTTAAATGCTTTGGAATATATACGTGTAATACAGACGTCCTCAGTTTTATACTCATTAGACATAACGTGACACACAGTGAATGACTTATAGGAAATTATACTAAACAAAATAATAAAGACAAGACTTGTTTTTGCTCGCACTTGAGTTGAGCTCAAAGATACTTTTTCTATGTACACAAAAAGCGCATTTCTCTCAAATATAGTTCACAAAAATCTGTGTTAGTGAATGCTTCTCCTTTGCCAAAATAATCCATCCACCTCACCGATGTGGTATATAAAGATGCTGATAAACCTCACGAACGTAGCCCAGCCCAGGACCTCCACAGCCGGCATCTGATTATCAGAGACAAGCCACCCGGACAGCTGCTGCAAAAATCAGTTTGCATAACCAAATCATTTCTGCACAAACTGTAGAAACACTCTCAGGGACACTTATTTGCATGCCAGTCATCAACATCGGGGTCCAGAGCCGACTGCAATTTGTTGTGGTAACTGACTTAAGTGGGAAAATGTGGAAGTGGGGTTTTAGATTATAGATGGGTGAACAGATACAGATAGAGGTGTACTCGCTCATCCCTAATAAACACACTGTGTCCAACCTCATTACGGTGATACTATCATGGGAGTCTCTTAGGTCCACAACTGATTTTTAGTAGCTCACCAAAGGGTCAAAGAATATTTGTTTCAACTCTTAGCAGTAGCAGTTTATTCGAACTGTTGAATCCAGACTAAATGCCTTTTTTATAATGAAAAATGACCACAAAAAAGCATAAAAACAATGGGCACACTGAGTGTAAATGTGCTTGGTAAATAAAGTACTGTACAATCAAAATGTTGCTGGTCATAAATGAAACACACTGCTCTGCTGCCGTGCCGTGTCCGGCTGGGTCTCCCTTGAACTTCTTCGGAGTGGACTTGCTGTTGCCTCTTTCGGGGGGCAGGTTGGGCTCCCCTCTCTGTTGTGCCTCCGGTGGGGCTTGGGCCCTCGGCCCGTGTAGTATGTCCCTGACTCTTGGTGAGGGTGTGGTTCGGGTTACGTACCTGTGTTACATGCCTGACTGACTCTGATGCAGTCATTTCATCGCTGCAGATTTTTTTCTGTCTTTTTGCCCATTTTGCTTAGTCATTGTGCATGTTTGAGAGGCGTGCACAACCCGTGCAGCCACAAACCATGAAAAAGATGACGTGGTGTATTTAGCCCCAAAAAGCTATATTTTGCAGCAAATTTACAAAAACCTTTTCCAAACATAATTTACATAAATCACGAGGAATATGTTTTTTCTTCTAACTAATCCCAATACATCACATGTCTACAAACAAGCATCTGTTTGTAGAAAAACCACAAACTAAAGACAAATCAAGTTCCACTGGGAGCAAATGCTTTAAAAAACGTGCCCACATCACTCAAATGTGGAGTCGCACTATGGGTGTGTCCTTTCTTCACAACATCACGTGTAAACACCAAATCCTTGTCTAAGCTCAGCCATTTCTTATTTCAAACCATCCATACAAACAAGACAACCCACACACACACACACACACACGGACGCAGCACCACCCCACCACGCGTTGCTCACACACCTCAAAGCAGTGTGTATGTCAAGTATGCGGTTGTCAACTTTCAGCAGGAATGCGAGGTGAGAGAGGAGAATCAAGTGGGGTGCATCAAGGTGAATGCTTCTTCCAAATGTCTTCCTTCTGGCAGAGGAATCAGTTAACTTGTTAAAGCTAAATAACTTACTCAGACTCGCTTTAAATGGTGTTATCAGTGACCTGTGTGCAAATCCTACATTTGCTGACAACTCAGTGCTTGTGATGGATATTGATGGGAAATATTGCACTGTTCCTAAACAAAGACATGCATTTATGATGTACATTATTGTGTGTAGACCTTCAGACATCTTCTGATCTCTAGAACAACGATAAAATAGTGAAACCAGTAAAGCCGATAATAACCTTATGGTTTTAAATTGAGAGCAGAGCGAGAGTTTGGTAGTAATATGATGCTTTTCTTTGTCTCGTTATGGTGACTGCGAGGTATGACAATTCCCTCAAAATGCCATGATCACTGGTGGCTTTTCGGGAAAAAAACTTGGAGGTTTGAAAAGTCAATAAATTTAACAGCTCATGTAAATAGACAAAAACATTTCCCATAGAAAAGCATCCAGAATTTGACCCACTCATAAATACAGTTTGACATAACAAGTACAAAAAAAAAATGTGGTTGTAGGTTAGAGGAAATTTGTATATAGCAGCGGTTTTCAAAATGTGTGGCAGGACTCCCGAAGGAGGTGTTGCAACTTGAGGGATCTAAATTTAGTTAACGATAAAAGCAAAATCTATTCATCTTTAATAGGAGTGTGACCAGACACCCAACTCACGAGATGATATTTTTTGAGACCAAATAAACCATCCATCCATTTTGTATGCTAATTATCCTCATTAGCGGGGGTATGCTGGAGCCTATCCCAGCTGACTTGGGGCGAGAGGCGGGGTACACCCTGGACTGGTCGCCAGTTAATCGCAGGTCAGACAGACAGCCATTCACACTCACATTCACATTATGGACAATTTAGAGTTGCCAATTCAAATAAAGCATTGTTATGATTACGTCAAATAACAATAAATATTAATATGACATAACAATGAAAAATGTCCTTTAATATGTCATATTTAACTCTGGATTGGCATTTGTGACATTTATATTCTCACAAGCAATTTGTACTCTTTCTCAAATTTGTCTTGGCACTCTAATTTTGTGGGTTGCACAGCTTGACAGAGGCAATTTGGTAACACCCAATCGTGATGATGGGTGTGGCGGCGCAGCAGGGGGAGGTGCCGACTGATTCAGCCTGGTGTGGTGACAATTTTGTGCCAAAAGGTTTCGCCGAAGGTGCGCTGAAAGCTCACCGGCTCCAACCTGCTCTACTCTCGACGCATAGCGAAGCGCATCCGGTCTAATGGTAATTTGGCTGATTGGCGCACACATCACCAAAACCCCACAGGCCGGTTTACGCAATGTCAGGCACATTTAACTGCATTTAATAATCACAACAAACACTGTTTAAAGTAACTCTCTGAATCAGCACATACATTTTGATCTATATTGACTGCCTCATTTGCCTTCTCCACCACCTCCTTTGTCACCAAATTGCCGCCCCCTTCTCATCCTTCTCCTCATTGGTGGCCAGTGGATCTGATATGGCTGTGGTTAATTGCAAATAAACGGTTAATCAAATGCATTGACATCTTTGATTGAGTAACCAAGAATTGCAACATATACACATTCCATCCATCCATTCATTCATTTTCTTCCGCTTATCCGAGGTCGGGTCGCAGGGGCAGCAACCTAAGCAGAGAAGCCCAAACTTCCCTCTCCCCGCCCACTTCATCCAGCTCTTCCCAGCGGATGCCAAAGCGTTCCCAGACCAGCTGAGAGACATAGTCGCTCCAACGTGTCCTGTGTCTTCCTGGAGGCTTCCTACCGGTTGGACGTGCCCTGAACACCTCCCAAAGGAGGCGTCCGGGAGGCATCCTAACCAGATGCACGAGCCACCTCATCTGACTCCTCTCAACGCGGAGGAGCAGCGGTTCTACTCCGAGTCTCTCCCGGATGACAGTGCTTCTCACCCTATCACTAAGGGAGAGCCCAGCCACCCTGCCGAAAAAAATAATTCCGTCCGCTTGTACACGCAATCTTGTCCTACCGATCCTTGTCACTACCCAAAGCTCATGACCATAGGTGAGGGTAGGAATGTAGATTGACCTGTAAATTGAGAGCTTTGCCTTTTGGCTCAGCTCTCTCTTCACCACGACAGACTGGTGCAGAGTCTGCATCACTGCAGACGCTGCACCAATCTGCCTGTCCATCTTGCGTTCCATCCTTCCAATCTCTCGTGAACAAGACCCCGAGGTACTTAAACTCCTCCACTTGGGGCAGGACCTCATCCCCGACGCGGAGATGGCACTCAACCCTTTCCCAGGTGAGAACCATGGTCCCGGACTTGGAGGTGCTGATTTTCATCCCAGCCGCTTCACACTCAGCTGCGAACCGATCGAGTGAGAGTTGAAGGTCACTGCTTGATGAAGCCAACAGGACCACATCATCTGCAAAAAGCAGAGATTGAATCCTGCGGCCACCAAACCAAAACCCCTCAACGCCCTGGCTGCGCCTAGAAATTCTGTTCATGAAAGTAGTGAACAGAATCGGTGAAAAAAGGGCGGCCCTGGCGGAGTCCAACCCTTACTGGAAACGGGTCCGACTTATTTCCGGCAATGCAAACCAAACTTTGACACCGGTCATACAGGGAACGAACGGCCTGGATTAGGTGGTCCGATACCCCACATTCCCGGAGCACTCCCCACAGTATTCCCAGAGGAACACGGTTGAATCCCTTCTCCAAGTCCACAAAACACATGTAGACTGGTTGGGCAAACTCCCAGGCACCCTCAAGGACCCTGCTGAGAGTATAGAGTTGGTCCACAGTTCCACGACCAGGATGAAAACCACACTGCTCCTCCTGAATCTGAGATTCGACTATCCGGCGGATCCTCCTCTCCAGAACCCCTGAATAGACCTTACCGGGAAGGCTGAGGAGTGTGATCCCACGATTGTTAGAACACACCCTCCAGTCCCCCTTCTTGAAAAGCGGGACCACCACCCCGGTCTGCCAGTCCAGGGGCACCGACCCCGACGTCTACGCGATGCTGCAGAGTCGTGTCAACCAAGACACCCCCACAGCATCCAAGGCCTTAAGGAACTCCGGGCGGATCTCATCCACCCCCGGGGTCCTGGCACCAAGGAGCTTTTTGACCACCTCAGTGACCTCAGCCCCAGAGATAGGTGAACCCGCCTCAGAGCTCCCAGGCACTGCTGAACGGATGGTGGTCCAGAATCTCTTTGAAGCCATCCGGAAGTCGTTTTCCATAGCCTCTCCGAAATCCTCTCATGTCCGGGTTTTTGCCTCAGCGACTGCCAGAGCTGCAGATCGCTTGGCCTTCCGGTACCTGTCAGCTGCCTCCAGAGTCCCATGGGCCACAGCTCCGATCAGCCGCATCGACAATGGAGGCAGGAAAATGACCCACTCGGATTCAATGTCCACTGTCTCCCTCGGAACATGGTCAAAGCTCTCCCGTAGGTGGGAGTTGAAACTCCTTCTGACAGGGGACCCTGCCAGACTTTCCTAGCAGACCCTCACAATGCGTTTTGGTCTGCCAGGTCTGACCGGCATCCTGCCCACCTGGTGGTGATCAGTTAACAGCTCCGCCCCCCTCTTCACCCGAGTGTCCAAAACATGTGGCTGCACGTCCGATGACACAACCACAAAGTCAATGATCGAACTGCGGCCTAGAATGTCCTGATGCCAAGTGCACATGTGGACACCCTTATGCTTGAACATGGTGTTCGTTATCGACAATCCGTGATGAGCACAGAAGTCCAATAACAAGACACCGCTCGGGTTAAGATCAGGGGGGCTGTTCCTCCCAATCACACCTCTCCAGGTCTCACTGTCATTGCCAACATGAGCGGTGAAGTCACCCAGCAGAACAAGGGAATCCCCCGAGGGAGCACTCTCTAGTACTTCCTCTAAGGACTCCAAAAAGGGCAGGTATTCTGAACTGCTGCTTGGCGCGTACGCGCAAACAACAGTCAGGACTCTCCCCCCACCTGAAGGCGAAGGGAAACTACGCTCTCGTTTACTGGGTTAAACTCCAACGTGCAGGCTTGGAGCCGGGGGGCAACAAGAATTGCTACCCCTGCCCGCCGCCTCTCATTGCCTGGCTCCAGAGGGGGGCCCCGGTGACCCGCGTCCGGGCGAGGGTAAACGAAGTCCATTGTTATTGTGCATCATTAGGGTCTATTGAGCCACTCTTAGTCTGGTCCCTCCCCTAAGACCTGTTTGGCATGACAGCCCCCATCAACTTAGCTGCTAGGATCATTGGGACACGCAAACTCCTCCACCACGATAAGGTGGTGACTCAGGGAGGAGCATATACATATTATATTACATAATTATATTACAAATATAGGTTACTAAATATGAGTGTCTTTATTAGTGGAGAAAAATGCTTACCTTACGGGTGGCCATTCTGTGCCCCTGGTGCTCTTTTTTTGTTTTGCCCTTCTTCTGACATCATTGAACCGTTTTTTTTCACTGGGCAACAGTTTTCAGTATGTCAGGCCAAACCTGTTTTACGATACTCCTCCCAGGCCACTTTTGCATCATCAGCCAGTGGAGGTCTGTTTGGGTGACCATATACACGGCCACTGCGAGCTTGGACCTCCCGGACCAAAACATCACTTTCTGTCTGGGAGAGGTTTGGCCGTCTTCCTCTGTCTTCATCCATATTCAAAAAAACTTGCAATTTGCTTCGCCAGCGGTGCATTTAAAGGTGAGGAGAGGAGCTCATTTGATTGGTGAAGATTTGACCCGGCTACGTTAAACCCAGTCACGCCTTCTCTCCTCCCTGTTTGCCACTTCGTCAGTGGGAAGGACAGAGGTGAATTTACGGCAAGCCCCTCCTGGTTCGAAGTTGCAAAATGAGCCTAAAGCACGGCCCATTGGTGAGGCAAAGGTGCTCTTCGCTTGCGCCTGGTCTACAAAATAGGAGCCAATGGAGATAGATATAGTACAGAGGTAACTTGACTTACAAGCGCACAAACATCTATTAAAACCGCATCCAGAAAAAGACGATCCGAGGCTTAAATGCACAATTATCAAATTATCAATAATCAAACCCGCACATCATCCATACGACGCTGACGTTTTTTGGGTCTGTAAACAAACACTTTTGAAACCGGGTCTCGGAGTGGAAAAATTTGCAGACGCTGTGATAGCATAGCTCCATAGTTACGGCCTCCCTTCAGCTTCTATGAACGCGCTTGCGTCATAGCTCCACCCCTTTACAAACGCGCATGCGCTAAAACTGCAAACACAGAAACAACAATGGCGCAGTACTGTGTTCAGTTTTTGTTTACGACCCTAATGAGGATAAGCAGCATAGAAAATGGGTGGATGGATAGAATTATGTAGTGTATCGTACAAATAGTATGAATACCAAATCTCACTCTGACCTCCTCCACCACTCTCCTACACCTCCGCCAACATCTCCGTCTGCTCCTCAAGGTAAAGTACTCTTAAGAAAACATGTTTATTTCTATACACTTTCTTTTATTATGTTTTAATATAAGTTTCTTATTCATTATTGAGTGTGGAGACACATAATTCTTATTGAAAAACGTATAAACAAAAAAATTGGTGTGGTTTTTTAGGGCGTTGGAACAAATAATAGAATTTACCTTATTTTTTATGGGAAAAATTGTTCTGACATACGAGTAAATCGAGTTCTGATTCTGATCGAGGTTCTGTATTTCTCTAAATGCTGTTTTTTCAATAGGGATCCCAGCATTGATAGTTGCAGCACATTGTTTTTGTCTCATCTACTTGTCTTTGTGTATTTACATCTGGGCCATCCAGCTGTCTTTTGATATTTATAGTAAAAACAGATATATATGCATACAGTATAAATACAAATCTGTGTTTTTATTAGTTATTAGTATCAACATTCAACAGATACTTTTCATTTGGATACCTTTGTTGACTTTTGTATTTAATTACCAAATAAATGCATGAGGCAAGAAACTTCCTGCCTTTCAGTTTTATTGCGCAACCCTATTTGCTAAATATAGCTACCAAGTCGCGAAAATGCCAACACGGCTCTTTACTACATATGAGGTGTGTTATGAAGTTGGTGCCCAGCCAACGGCAAGCATAAATAGAACTGCTGAGTGATTCAGTGTACGGACAAGTTTGAACATTGAACATGTTTTGATCTGATAAACCTAAAACACGTTTCGGCAAATGTAGAAATAATACGTCTCCTGCTTGGACATTAACATGGATGTGGCCGTTCAACTCTGAAGGGGGAAACAGTCACATGTCACTCGCTGATGCTAGGAACACAGAGGTAGGTTGGATTGCAAGGTGAGGACAGAGCACTTAATGTGCGCTTCCAATAATGCCTCATGCACTTCCACACTACTGTATTATCATTCATAGTAGTGATGCAATAGTTCACACGTTGAAACAAATGCATAAACTTCACAGTCTTGTTTGTGCTGTTTGAGTGACAACTCTGGCGACAAATGGAGATATTCTGCATGTTGTTGTTGTTGTTGGTCCATGAGCTTAAATGGTCAGTTGGTTAAAAAACTCAAGACTTTTTGGTTTGGAATCAGCCAGTGACTTTTTGTTCTGCTAATATAGTTCCACATGGCCCAGTTTCCATCCAGAGTGAGCTCACCCTTTCACTGGATGATATGTTCCAGCAGCTCAAGCCAAGCTTTACTTGCGAAGAAACTACAGCTTGAAACAGCTCAGCTCGGGTCCAAGTCACAGTAGGCTTCAGAGACAGTGACCTATGACCCATTCACTGCATCATCATCTCATCATAATTCTTCTTTCAAGAGCTTTTGCATTGAAGAAGCAGCCGCGGGCAACATCCTTTGACATGAAACAACAGTAACTGGGTGTCATCTTGTCTTCAACTGTCTGTTCGACTTATTTCTTCCATGTTGACCTGACATGAGAGTTAAGAACATGTTTTTCAAATGAAACCCTCTTATCCATGACATCACACATCTATTCATGGGACTATGCAGACACACTGGTTTACTGCGATTGTATGTCCTGGCCCTAAGTAAACAAACGGATGTTACACAAAAAAATGTCCGTTTGTGTGCACGGGCGCAATCCCAGTGAGTCATACTATAAGTGTTGCTTTCACAAAGGGTTGTTTTTTGATTGGGGCTGCAGTAACTCAGTAAACAAGGACTACTGCTAAGGAGAAAAATGAATTGTAACTGGCTGTCTTGAGAGATACTAGTCTACTTCTTAATTCACCTTATGTGCAGCTCATCACTGTGACATCTCTTCTTGCCTGTGTGCATGTGTCTGGTGTGCAACAACAAATTGTCATCCAGAATTCATAATTAGTATAACACACAAGTTTAAATAAACCACGTCTGTAAGATACAGTATTGCAGTGTTCTAAAAAGTGTCTGAGATAATGCAATCCCACATTAGAAATTATGTTTTGACTTGCGAAATGTCAGAATTGTTCTGATGGCACATCATGACTGCTCGCAAAATTAACAGGTAGTAGGTTTGTGTTTGGAAAAATGTCTGTCAATTTCATCACAACCCATGTAGCAAGTGTAGCCCCACTACCACTTGTACATGAAGTTGTGCACATGCTTGCCTTGAACTTCATGGCTGGTGCAGCACTGACTCCTTTGGAATTTCCATCCATCCATCCATCCATTTATTTTCCACCGCTTATCCGGGTCCGGGTCGCGGGGGCAGCAGCTTCAGTAGGAAAGTCCAGACTTCCCGGTCCCCAGCGACCTCTTCCAGCTCCATCGGGAGGACACCAAGGCGTTCCCAGGCCAGCTGTGAGACATAGTCCCTCCAGCGTGTCCTAGGTCTTCCCGGGGGCCTTCTCCCGACCGGGCATGCCCGAAACACCTCACCAGGGAGGCGCCCGGGAGGCATCCGGACTAGATGCCCGAGCCACCTCAACTGGCTCCTCTCGATGTGAAGGAGCAGCGGCTCTACTCTGAGCTCCTCCCGGATGGCCGAGCTCCTCACCCTATCTCTTAGGGTGAGTCCAGCCACCCTACGAAGGAAACTCATTTCCGCCGCTTGTATCCGCGATCTCATTCTTTCGGTCATGACCCATAACTCATGACCATAGGTGAGGGTGGGAACGTAGATCGATCGGTAAACAGAGAGCTTTGCCTTCCGGCTCAGCTCTCTCTTCACCACGACGGTCCGGTACAGCGACCGCATTACTGCAGATGCTGCACCGATCCGTCTGTCGATCTCACGCTCCAACCTTCCCTCACTCGTGAACAAGAACCCGAGATACTTGAACTCCTCCACCTGAGGCAAGACCTCACTCCCAACCCGGAGGGTACAGTCCACCCGTTTCCGACTGAGAACCATGGCCTCGGATTTGGAGGTGCTGAGTCTCATCCCAGAAGCTTCACACTCAGCTGCAAACCGCTCCAGTAAACGCTGAAGGTCACAGCCTGATGAGGCCATAAGGACCACATCGTCTGCAAATAGCAGAGACGAGATCCTAAGGTCACCAAGCTGGACTCCCTCAACACCTTGACTGCGCCTAGAAATTCTGTCCATGAAGATTATGAACAGAATCGGTGACAAAGGGCAGCCTTGGCGGAGGCCAACGTTCACCGGAAACAAGCTCGACTTACTGCTGGCAATGCGAACCAGGCTCCTGCTTCGATTGTACAAGGACCGAATGGCACGTAGAAGCGGACCATCAATCCCGTACTCCCGGAGCACCCCCCACAGGACACCACGAGGGACACGGTCGAATGCCTTTTCCAGGTCTACAAAGCACATGTAGACTGGTTGGGCAAACTCCCACATACCCTCGAGTACCCTTGCAAGGGTGTAGAGCTGGTCCAGTGTTCCGCGACCGGGACGAAAACCACATTGCAGCTCCTCTAACCGAGGTTCGACTAACGGTCGTACCCTTCTCTCCAGCACCCTGGAGTAGACTTTCCCAGGAAGGCTGAGGAGTGTGATCCCCCTATAGTTGGAACACACCCTCCGGTCACCCTTTTTAAAAATGGGGACCACCACCCCGGTCTGCCAGTCCAGAGGTACTGTTCCTGACTTCCATGCAATGTTGTAGAGGCGTGTCAACCAACACAGTCCTCCAACATCCAGAGCCTTGAGAAATTCTGAGCGGAACTCGTCTACCCCCGGAGCCTTGCCACTGGGGAGTGATTTGACTACCCCAATTACCTCAGCCACGGTGATAGAACTGTCCACGTACGTATCCTCAGACTCTGCTTCCTCTATGGAAGGCATGTCAGTGGGATTGAGAAGGGCCTCGAAGTATTCCTTCCACCGACCAACTATATCCACAGTCGTGGTCAGCAAGCCCCCGTCCGCACTGTAAACAGTGTGAACTGGGGGCTGCTTCCCCTTTCTGAGGTGTCGGACGGTTTGCCAGAACCTCTTCGAGGCCGACCGAAAGTCGTGCTCCATAGCCTCACCGAACTCCTCCCACACCCGAGTTTTTGCCTCGACCACCGCCGAAGCCGCGTGCCGCTTGGCCTGCCGGTACCTGTCAGCTGCTTCGGGAGTCCCGCAAGCCATCCATGCTCGATAGGACTCCTTTTTCAGCTTGACGGCAGCCCTAACCCCCGGTGTCCACCATCGGGTTCGGGGCTTGCCACCACGACTGGCACCGACCACCTTGCGGCCGCAACCACAACTGGCTGCCTCAGCAATAGAGGCACGGAATACGGCCCATTCGGACTCAATATCCCGGTCCTCCCTCGAGATGCAGGCGAAGCTCTGCCGGAGATGAGAGTTGAAGACTCGACGAACGGGAGACTCTGCCAGACGTTCCCAGCACACCCTCACTACGCGTTTGGGTCTGCCAGGTCTGTCCGGCATCCTTCCCCGCCATCTAATCCAACTCATCACCAGGTGGTGGTCAGTTGACAGCTCAGCCCCTCTCTTCACCCGCGTGTCCAGAACATACGGACGCAGGTCTGATGATACGACCACAAAGTCGATCATAGACCTGCGACCTAGGGTGTCCTGGTGCCAAGTGCACTTATGGACATCCTTATGTTCGAACATGGTGTTTGTTATGGACAAACTGTAATTCGCACAGAAGTCCAGCAACAACACACCGCACGGGTTCAGGTCAGGGAGGCCGTTCCTCCCAACCACGCCCCTCCAAGTCACACTTTCATTGCCCACATGGGCGTTGAAGTCTCCCAGCAGAACTATGGAGTCACCAGCTGGGGTGCTCTCCAGCACCCCTCTGATAGACTCCAAGAAGGCTGGGTACTCTGAACTGCCGTTCGGCGCATACGCACAAACCACAGTCAGGACCCTTACCCCAGCCCTAAGGCGTAGGGAAATAATAATAATAATGACGTCACACTTACATTAAAAACACAGGCTGTAGAAAGTCATGGTGTCTAATAAATCAACACATATCATTGGCTTCATGCTGAGAAACAGAAACTGGCAGGCGCCATGCTTCAACTCAGTTTGTACTCAGGGGGCAGGCGGCGCTTGCACACTACGCAGAGAAGCCGCGCTCATGGTGGTCTCAACTTAGTGTTCTTTCATGCATTTGATCAGCCATGTTTCCTTAAAATGTTCAAAACTATTTTATGTTATTAATCATTTTGTATTTTTCATCAAGCCTCTTCTGACCACATGTCACAGCTTGCCTCTGATGTATTGCAATAAAGAACTGGAGTTTCCATAACACAACAGCATCCATGGTAATAACTAGAGATATTAGATATTTCAGCCAATATCCGATTCATGGAATAAAAACATTCGTATATACTGTAAAGAACGTAAATTATTTTAATACCCCATATACGATTAAAGAGGAAAAAAGCAAAAGACTACAACATGTGAATTTTTAACTAATACACTGTGTGTATAAAAACCAAAATCAATTAGTCATATTTACTAGCTATTGAAAAATTCCATCAGCAGCCACTGAGTATTTGCAGACAGCTGAAAAACAAATGCAGGAGCCAACATTAAAAAGTGAAAAAAAAATTGAGTACAAAAAAATAAGAAGTAAACAAAACATGTAGGATGCTATACCTAATACAAAGGACTAAACTCCATTTTATTTAACAATGTTGCTGCTTTCAAAACATTCAATATATTAAATTACAACTAAATATATTACTTGGAACATTTAAAAAATGATTATAATGGGGACAAATGAGAACGTTTGATGAATGAACCCCTGTATATCCTGCATGGAAATATGAATTGAAGTGGGTGCTGTGTAGCTTATATTAATGATGGACATGGTGAACATGGAAGTTAACTCTTGCATTTGACTTCATTTCACTTTAAAACCCTGTATGAATCTTATATTAGTCTTATAATAGATAGTGCTAGACATGTGGATTAACAGTTCCATCTATCTTTGTCTGATGGAGATGCACAATGTTAAAACGCTGTAATAAACTTGGAAAAAAAACATGTTCTCCGTGACGGACATTATTCTTACGGGACACCAATGTGTATTATACTCGGCCAGGGAGCAGCACAGAGAGACACACAGGAAGGGATGGACAGAATCTCTGTGCAGCAAAATAGTTAATAACTTCTTCTTTTCCTTTCGGCTTATCCCTGCTTATCCCATCAGGGGTCGCCACAGCGAATCATTTTGTTTTGTTTGATTCGCATGTTTTGATTTGGCAAAAGTTGTACGTCGGATGCCCTTCCTGACACAACCCTCTATATGAGGGACATGATACGTATATATATTTGGGTGTGACCAGGATGACTTCAATGGAATCAGTTACATATTCACCGGTAATGATTAATCATTATTCATGTGCTGTTCACAAAATCTGCACACAATGTCTGCAACACAGATAATTTTGTCAAATAATGACTTCCACACTAAATCATTTTACAGAAGGCAGTTACACTTATCAATTAGAATATCAGAGCCTATTCAATCATAACTTGACATTCATGTTAGGTTTTTGTGTCAGTTTTTCTACCCAAAAAAGATGAAACATTATCCAGTATTCATTTAATCATCACATTACCTCAATAATGAAACAAATACATTCGTCTACTAGAAATTTCTAAATATACATACACTACAAGATTATTGTAAAGATCGCTGCAGGTTAAGAGAACATGTCATATACGACTGTGTTTTTTCTTGCAAAAAAAAATGAAGCAGACATCTCTTTTTGTTTGGTGTGCACCACGGTTTGGTAGATCAGAGTTTGTTAGAGTTCTTATGGTAATTCTAAGATCAATCTAGTAATCACTGAACAACTGTCAAACAGCTAAGAAATGTGCTGAATTCAATATGATAAACGACAGATGATTTAGCTGATATTGAAAACGTGAAAAAAAGATTGCGTCTTTGATTTTGTTTTGAGAATGTTTCCTGAAAACTGGACTCGAAAGGAGGAGACGGCTTACATTCAGTGACATCGTCATGTTAGGGGTTCGGAGTTGAGTTTTAGTTTGGGATGGCTTACACCCACAACAGTAGCCTGTCTTTTTATTTATTAGGGATTATTGTTCAGGTCAAAGTTGACATTACGCATTTCCCCCTTGAATTCTCTGCTAGCTCAGTGTATTGTCTGATGTAAATGTAAATGATGCTTGAAGTATCTGGGTCATGAGGCTAACAATGGTGTACTTGCAGTCTTTGTTTTACTAGAGCTGACTGATTTATCAGCAGGCCAATTTATCAGGCCGATTATGACTTATCACTGATTAATCAATACCGGTGAATATGTAACTGATTTCATCCTGGTCACACCCAAATATATATACGTATCATGTCCCTCATATAGAGGGTTGTGTCAGGAAGGGTATCCGACGTACAACTTTTGCCAAATCAAAACATGCGAATCAAACAGAACAAAATGATTCGCTTTGGCGACCCCTGATCGGATAAGCAGGGATAAGCCGAAAGGAAAAGAAGATAGGAACTTGGATAAGCCAATAAAAATAGATGCATTTTTGTGTTTGAAATGCGCACTTAACTGGTGAGAAGTGCCTCGAAATACCTTGCAATCCAAGAAGCTAAGCTCTAGTGATGGGGCAAAATTAATTATACATTCATTCATATTCTGTACTGCTTATACTCATTAGGGTCGCGGGTATGCTGGAGCCTATCCCAGCTGGCTTTTGGGCGGGAGGCGGGGTACACCCTGGACTGGTCGCCAGCCAATCGCAGGGATTAATTATACAGTATATTGATAACTAAAAATAATGTGCTGTCCAAATCATCACAATAGTATTCTATTTTGGTGAGTGGAAGTTTTCATTTGGCATAATTTGACATGTTTTTTTTCTGATGGGGTGGCGATTTAACATTACAAATATTGAGCAGTTGTCATATTCAATACAGTCAATCATGATCTGTAAATTAGCTTTCATAAAGAAGAAGAGTCTCTGCAAACCCACAGCAGAAGGTGCGCTGCTGCCTCACAGCAATCTGTTTTTATCTTTGAAACTATTTGGTTTTAGAGAGTGTGAGCAGAGAACTGTGAGTTACCAGCATCTACTTTAACATGGAGAGGGGGGCTCCTGCAAATGCATGTTATTTCTCACCCAGCTAATGGACTGGAGGTGTCACGGGTCGTTTTTAAGAGCAAATGTCAGAAATGTTTTGTCTGTCTGGGACGTGTTTAGCTGTTCTTGGGCTCCGAGCTGCTCTCTCCAGGCCCCCGGCTACACCATGCTAAATGGTCTGTGAGGTAAGAAATAATGGAAAATATGTTTGGTTTGGTTTTTTATTCTTTTGTGTTGAAACCATGGGAAATATAAATACCACCAATACCATTGGTATGCAGGGAAATCCATTGCTGGAAATACATTCAGAAAATGATTTGACTGACCTTAGGAACACATGAGCGTTTTTTCATCTTTTCCCCTGACTGGATACGCCACTGTGTTTTCTTTTTTGTTGTTTTGGAACAAAGCAATGGGAACACACCAATATAATGCATGCTTGTGCATGTCAAACACTCTACCACAAGAGTTTCGTAGCAATAAAACAAAAATAAAAAGATTAGTAATACTCTCCCTAATCTCTCTATTTGCTGGATGTGAGTCATGTATCATTTTTTCCACCGAGGTCTATTGGCCCTTTGTGTAAGAGTCAGGGCGGCCTGCTCACTCCCCAGTGGGCTCGGAGCTGCAATTTTCCATCAATTGGAGCTGTGGTTAAAAGTTGTTGCATGGCCCTTTCGGCCACCAGAGGGAAGTCTTGTTCTATACAGAAGAACAAGCATGCTGAGGTGCTGATGCAGCGCATGGGCTGCATATGTGGAAGTTAGCTTCATGGGAGAAGACAGTCCTTTTGCGTTCTTAATGTTGTCCATTCGCCCCAAAACTACTCGAATGTAATCCTAAGCATATATTGGTTAACTTACGCACACTGGTATTACATACACTACAGAGAGCTGGTATTGCACAATTTGGGAGTGTCTCGCTTCATCCTGAGTTCCATATCCTTTTTTCATCAATCATATCATATTTACCGTGGGATTTTTCAGCAAAGAGGTTCTGCAATCGTGTATTAAAAATTACTTTACTAATGTAAACACCAGTGTGGGTGCAATGTGTGCAGTAATGTAAAATGTGTGTTTTTATTTTGTGCAGCTTGAAATAAGGAATAAATCAAGTATGTTGGCCAAATATTACGGATCCCCTAAAGAGACATGGGGAAAAAAACGCAAACCTTATTGTACTCCTGTGTAACCTGCATAGACGTCTGTGTTTGTCCGGCGTATTGCAGTTGGTTCTTGATTAAATCAACCAGGACAGCAAGATCCGAATACGCTTTATGATGACAGAGCCCTCGTACGCTGCAGAACCTTTTTAGGTGTCTGTCACAAACCCATGTTTACTGCTAAGCACTGTTTTAATATCTTATATAATATATTTCAGGTCCAACTCTAAATACAACTTTTCCTACTCAATTTTCGTATCTGTTTTGTTTGTGCTGTAAACATGGAAGAATATGCAGGCTACACAGAAGGGTAATAAGTTTTGCATTCTGTTACAATAGTTTTGCAAGGCAATGCAAAAGTTAGCCCTTTTTTTTATCTGTGAAAACATTTTTTCTCTATGTCCCTTTAAGGGTCCGTAAAATATAGCCTTGATGCTGGTATGTAGACCATTTTAAAAGTGCATTTGTTAGCCTTACTGGGGGTTGTTTTGTGTGTATATGTGCCACAGGAGTGCCGACTCAAATGAATGTAACACCGTGCAGTAGGGTGTGAAGCAGAAAGTTCAGACAATACCAGGCAATATTGTGCAAAGTATTCCTAGCTCTGAGCTGAGTACACTTACAATAAATGAATGATATTTACTGAAAGCAATCAATGTATTTGTATACTGCAAAAGTACAGTACAGGTCAAAAGTTTGGACACACCTTCTCATTCACCCATTCAAGTTTTTGCAATTTTCCAGACTGACCAACCTTCATTTTGTAAAGTAATGATGACCACTCGTTTCTCTTTACTTAGCTGATTGGTTCTTGCCATAGTATGAATTTTAACAGTTGTCCAATAGACCACTGATGGTCCCAACCCATTATTAAGGCATGAAATTCTAATAAGTAACCCTGACAAGGCACACCTGTGAAGAGAAAACCATTTGAGGCGTCTGCCGCATGACGCTGAATGAAAGAACACCAAGGGTTTACAGCGCTATCAAAAAAGCTTAGGGGGCTACTTTGAGGAATCTAAAATATAAGACAAAGTTCACACTTTTTGTAAAGTACAAAATTCCGCATGTGTTCACATGTAGTTTTGAGGCCTTCAGTGACAATCTAAAATGTAAATAGTCATGAAAACAAAGTTATCGCTTGGAATGAGAAGGTGTGTCCAAACCTTTGGCCTGTATGGCAGATGTCAATAAAAACCTGAGGAGCAGTATGAAAGAAAGTTTTTGACTTTCGTCCTCATTGGGTTGGTGAGTAGATTTTGCGCTGCCCGTTCCTTTTAATACTGGTTTGCAGTAGGTCCGACAAAACATACGTTAACCAAATATTTTTTAACCATAACGAATAAAATAAAAATCTAATTAATCCATTCCGAACACGCAAATATGTTATTTTTTTATTTTTCTTAGTGTTACAAGCAGAAAACAGTTTGAAATGCAAATAAATGACGATTTAAATTGATAAATGAACATTTCGTGCTCTAATTTCGTAGGTGGTGCATCGTGATGCAGGCGCGCAGTGGTATTTCCGTCCAGCTCAACACAGTGTGCAGCCAATTTGGTAGTTTGGTAAACCGAGGCGCTCAGCAATGGGTGTGGCGGCACAGCAGGGTGAGGTGCCAACTGATTCAGCTGTAGTGACAATTTTGTGACAAAAGGCTTTGCCAAAGTACGCTCAGAGCTCGCCAGCTCCAACCTGGTCTACTCTTGCCGTAAGGCCAAGCGCAGCCAGTCTACTGTAGTGGTAATTTGGCTGACTGGCGCACAGTACGCACACGTCACCAAGACCCCACAGGTCGTTTTTCACAATGTCAGGCACATTTGAATGCATTTAACTATCACAACGATCACTGTTTAAAGTAACAATCTGAATCAGCACATACATTTTGATTCATATTGATTGTCCTGTCTGCCTCTGTTGTGCCGTCTCCTTCTGGCCACCACCTCCCATGTCCCTGTATCGCGCAACTCCTCCTCCACCTCAGTTGCCAGTGGATCTGATATGGTTGTGGTTTGCAAATAAACGGTTAATCAAATGCATTGACATCTTTGATTGCTTAACCAAGAATTGCAAAAATTATCCTAATGAATTGGGTAATACAAGTTCATCTCACATGCAAACACAAGTGACAAGGGCCAGACCACAAGCTTGGCTGTTTTACACACTTGCTTCGGATTTCATCCCCGTTATGCATAGTTTTTGTTTATTCATATTACATATACATATTATATTACATTTTCATATTACAATTATAGGTTACTAAATACGAGTGTCTTTATTAGTGGGGAAAAATGCTTACCTTACCTGTAATACTAACCTCAACTCCCCCAAAGCCCTCAATACTGACAGCTCAGAGGGCGGAGGACGCAACCTCTGGTTGAGGGGCCGCCCGAGGTGTGCCTCTGGTGTGCTGAGAGTTTTTGTTTTGCCCTTCCTCTGACATCATTGAACTGTTTTTTACACTGGGCAAAGGTTCTCAGTATGTCAGGGCAAACCTGATTTACTTTTGCATCATCAGCCCGCAGAGCTCTGCTTGCGTGACCATATATTCGGCCACTGCGAGCTTGGACCTCCCGGTCCAAAACATCACTTTCCATCTGGGAGAAATTTGGTCGTCTTCCGTTGTCTTCATCCATAATTAACGAGACTTAGTATGTGCTTCGCCAGCGGTGCATTTATAAAGGTGAGGAGAGGTGCTCATTTTCATTTTATTGGTGAGGATTTGACCTGGCTGTGTTAAACCCAGTTATACCTTCTCTCCTCTCTTTGCCCCTTGCGCTGGTAGGAGGGACAGAGGCGTACTTACTAGGCATTTTCCTTTGTCACATACATACAAAATAAAAAACAAAAGTAATAAAACCAATTGTCAAGAGACATTTATTGGAACAGAATAGATCATCATTATTCATTTCCACACTTCAAACCATATATTTTCGCTTTATGAGAATGATCTTATTTTACTGTATTTCTAAAATCCCACTGTAGGTGGCAAACTTAGTGATTGCAAAATAGTTTGAATAATGGATGGTTTTGCTTGTATTGTTTCTTATCTTCCACTGTGCGAGGTTGGAAACACTGAAAAGATTAAAAGTGACATACTACTGTGTTCTTTTAATACACATTTTTGTTTGCTATGATGTAATCATAGTGTATGTATGTAATCCCCAATGAGTATTTATTTAGAGATTATTTTATACTCCCCTGTGATATGTCAGGAAATGGTAATTACATATTTCTTATACACAAGCATTAGAGCAGAAAGAATACAGTGGAACCTCGACCTACAAAAACTTCATTATACAAAACGGGCTTTGAATTTTTTTTCGTCACATTTAACACAAAAATATTCAAAATACAAAAACCAAAATCGAAAGTGCTGCCTGACAGCTGTAGCTTATGAATGTAACGATACCACCATACAAGCTTCCCTCCCCCAAGGGGGTAATGCACCAAAGCAATGAATACCAACCACCATGAAAGAAGCTGCCTTGCCATTGGTTATCTCCCATCATCCTCTTCCTCCTAACAATGGCGAATCACAGCATCTCTTTGCTCTGCATACTAAAATGTTCCCGTCCATTTAAAAAATTAAAATTAAAAAAATTATAATGTGAGGTTTAGTATACAGCGTACTGTATTCATTTAAATTAGGTTACAGTACGCAAACTTACATAAACTTTCTGCCATCTGTCAAAACTCTGTTTGCCATCTCCTCCTCCGCCATGAAGCTCACCTCGCTCAACCCGAAAGGTAAAGTGTCATTTTTTATAACAACATTTATTGTTATTTGTCATTTATTATTTTCGCATTGTTTTTTTTAAACATTTATGCACATGTAAATGAGTATGTTGTCATTAATGAACATATTTCTTTCGGGTGGGTACAATATTTACACCTCATACGACTGGAACGGGAGCTGGAACAAATTACGCCATTTATATGTAAATCTTGTCTCGTAATACGAAAATTCCAAGACAAAAACGGCCCTCCGGAACGAATTGATTTCGTATCTTGAGGTTCCACTGTATCTACAATCTTAGAATAGTCTTGTACAAACAAACAAAATGACAACCAGCATTCTATGCCATTGTGAGACAGTAACACTACAGCAGTATCCGCATGCACTAGCACACTGCAAACATGGAGACGAGTATCTACGATATTTACATATTGTTCATGCTCAATTCCAGCTTGTGCATCTGCATCATATCCTAACTGGTATGATATTGAATAATGTTTCAAGCCTGTGCAGCTTTGCATGTGAAGAATATGGACATAAAGCAGTACAGTTTTTTATACAGGTTATTGCTCAGTGCATTTAATACAAGATAGGTGTATTTTATCGACCAATGTTGACAGGTATTATATTTATTAAAGAATCCAACAGTATTTCTGATAAAATACTTGGTCCACTGCAACAGTCAATCAATGCCAGCTCATTCTCAAAAAATTACAATAGCAGTTTTAATAAATATTCAGGTGGTGGAAGAATATATTAAGCGTGGAATAATTTCTCGCATCTCACGCACTGAGATGATGTATCCTAAGGAACGCTGGCAACTGTGGCGATAATCTATGAAAAAAAGATTGATCAAAAACACATCAATGTGAAGCTTATTGATGGCACAAACCCACAAATGAGTACAATTTCTGTTTACAACTCTTCTATCCTTAAATAGATCTATCAGGAGAAAAAGAAACAACATGAAGACACTCCCTTGTAGTATTTACCTTTTTTAGCTATGTGTTTGTTAAAGTGGTTACCTGTGTTGCTTCCAGTGTCATGCAGTGCTTGGGATGATTTCTTGCTTCTGGTACCTTAATTTGTGCTTTTGACTTGAACTTTAAACCCATGCCAACGCCATGCCACAGCAGCTCTATCACGTTGGTGTTGTAGGAATAAATTCTTCCATGAAGCGATTCATGTCTATGAGGTGTGTTCAATTTCTATGCTATTTGACAGTGCGCTGAGGCAGTTGTCCGGCCAGCTGAGATAACATGCCCCAATGGTCCGGTGTGATACCACACTCCAAACACATCAGCCGGCAGGCAAAGAAACACACTTACAATCCAGCCACTTAGGAATGAGTATGTAGCTCAGTCTGTAGATATGATCACACAATGAGAGGCAAGGGGTGTGCTTTCAGATTAGCGCATTCAAGGTTTATGGCTCAGACACTGCGGGGGGCTCGCTCCAGCTCATGGGTCCTGCGATTGCGCCCTTTTTGCCTCTCTTGAAGGTGTTTCCACTTGGCAACCATCCCTTGAGTGTGAATGTGGCTGTTCCCCACAACCTTCTGCGGGTGGTGGTGATGCATTTGCGACTGCTGCACCAAGTGAGCTTTTTGCTTCTTGTGCTTGCGCTCCCTCTTCCAGACCTGCTCACATAACTCGTCCACGCTGTTCAGAGTTGGATGATTGATCAAAGACAGGAAGTCTCGGTACCAGAACTTGTGATTGGGTGTCTCCCGAGGTGGTGTAAGGTCCTGGACTGAAGCGTTGGCAGTGGCCTCATCATCTCCCTGGAGCAGATCCTCAAGGCGCTCAGTGTCGATCACCACTAAAGTCACTTTCAAAAGCGTCTGCACGAAACTGTGCTCCACAGCCTGGCACAGATAGATTCCAGAATCTTCTTTGTCTAGGGTGCGGATCAACAAACCCTGGTCTGTGCGGATAAAATGTTCTTCTGATTTGATCTGCAGGTTGTGGAAACAGAAAGTGGGAAAACATTTTCAAACAAACAATGGAAGTATCATGTGACCATGAAAGCTTAAATGATTTGCTGTGAGTGGCCAATTTTATTAGCTCTGCAAACAGCATCACATTCTCCTTGACACATACGACCAAAGTGCCAACCTCTTGTATGTGTTCGTCAGAAGAGTGTTGATACTGCCAATAAGTCGATGCTCTCAGAGACTTGGGGCTGCACTCAAGAAATGTGCTGCTGTTCTCCACCCCGTAGACTGTTTTGTCCTCCAGAGTTTTGTGCCCGCTTAGTTTATCTAACACAAGGAATCGGAGCACAGGTCACACAAATCGTAAAGACAACTGCAAGTCCATTCCTTTTAATAATGCTTTTCGTGTATATGTTTGTAAGTTGTGTTTTTCTTTCAGTTGATTGCCAACAATGCTAATTGTATTTTTACACGTATTGCATCAAACTGACAGGTGTTGGCGACATAAGTGAATCTTAATCACACCAACATGGTGGTCGAGTGATGGCTTACGTCCCGCAGGGAGTGTATGGAAGGCGTTTGACCATCTTGATTACAAGCCTCACACATTTTGCCTCATCTTAGCCTTTTCTAGCCACCAAAAAGGCAGCATCTCACACAATGAGTCTCGAACCTGTGTTAAGAATAATCACATTGTTTTTACCATATCCAAGATCAATTTAAAGGACTTGTCTGCAAAGAAAAGCACACTTATTTTTCTTCAATGTGCCTTTTGTTATTAAAAAAAAAAACGCTATCAGTCAGAATAGAACTAAATCAAATGTGATGTCATAAAATGTTCCACAATATACCATGCTGCTGCAGATCTGTGCATTGTGTAAGAGGATCTCCATTCCTGATATCTTGTCTCCTGGTTCTCCTGCAGAAACACAAAGACCTTAGTCAACAGTGACCTTTAGGCAATGTGTCATGCCATTTCAAGTCATAGGTCATTCAAACCTTAAGTGCTAGCATGATGCATTGCTTTGTTGGTAATTAGAAGTGAAGTTCTGCCTTTTTGACCATAAGGTAAGTGTGTCCAAAGCTTTGGAATCAATAAAATCATTTGGCATTTGTGTGGGAGGCTGCACTGTAAACGTACACAAGTGAAAACAAAAATACGAACCACCTCATCACATATTCTTGGAACAGTAAAAACATTAGTCAGTAGTATTTTGCAAGTTTGGGGGTTGAAGCTGTTGAAAAAAGCTTGCATTGTAATTGTGCCCAGCCTCAAACAATAAATAATTTCAATAGATCAAAAGGATATAAATATGGAAGTGCAAAACTGGTGGCTTGTAGGCAAAAGTAAGCTTTCAACTGGTATTTACAAGCGGGAAAATACCATCACACCACACAGATAATCTTGGAAAGTATTTGTGTATGAGCGGAATACATCAAAGATACCATCATTACCTTTTGGCCATGGGGAAGTATCTGGAGCACTCGCTACCATCCCATGCACAATAGGGGTCCCTTGCCAAGCAGCATTCAGCACAAGCCTTTCCATAAACCTCACAGCGATGCAAAGACATCTGTGAGATGCCAATGTCTGAGCCCAGATACAGCTGTTGCTGTATAGATAGAGCATAAACAATCATTATGTATTAGCTGAACATCTTGATAGGAAATTTAGTTATTAAAAGCAACTGTGTGTTTCTGAACAGTTCTGTTTGACAAGTGACATTCATGCATGTGTTCCAGTGAGTCGATACCAAACAACTGACATCTGTGTGGTAATTAATTAGCTCAGAGGGTCGAATCTGCTGATGGGGCTGAGCTATAAACACACTCACAAATCTTACGAGTGACATTAAGTGAAAGAGGTAGTCAAATGTTTTGATTTGCATAAATAAAGCTTTGTACTTAAACATATTGCCCAGTTGTGATGAGAAGCCATTCAAGTGAATAACACTTTTGAACATGCTCATTGTGATAGTTTGTGCCAAGTACCTGTTTTGTTGAAAGCTCCATTGCTGTAATTGCTGTTGACTTCTGTAATACACAATATGGAAAGCTTGCAACACATTTATGTACATTTGTGTCTTGCAGGGATTCAAATAGATCTGAGGAAAGAATAACCTACTCTAAAAACAGACATTTCCTCCAGCAGCACTTCCTCCAGGTCATGCCACGAGCCTCTTGGGATTGTCACCACCTTAAGAATTGTTCCTATATCTGGATCATTATAATGGTAAACATTACTTGCTTTTGAAGAATCTGGAATCCTAGTGAAGGGTGACTCAGTCATACCTGTTCCTATGAACATGACATCATACTGGCCATCTTCTGCTTCTACTTTATCCACCACAAGCTGTGTGAACTGATAGTCCACATCAGTTTTAACTATGATTGGTCTGTTGTTAATCGGGTAAACAGGGTTAAACATAGCTGGATGGCTTCTGGCAAAGACTACGACTTCATCAGGAAGGTCCTTAGTTGTGTCAAATCCTCCGAATGTGTTGCTTGGACACTGCAGAGAAAATTTATTCGGCATAGGAATGGTTCAGTAGGGAGTAAGGTCTTGGTGTGTTAAAAAAGCAACACTTACTGTGCCAGGCCGTGGGTACGGAACGCGCCCTTGGTAGGGCACCCACTGATAGTTAGGTCCATCCCTATGAGCGTAAGGGCCCAGAAAGACTCGGCGGACGTCCGTCATGCTGTACATGCACACAGCCGAACCTTTGAAGATGTTGCTGTTTGTATGGAAATAACAGGTTGAGCTGTGCAATTTACTGGAATGATTTCACTCATTTATTTCCAAATCCAGCTGAAATACCTGGATGTGGTGAATACTCCATAAATGATTGGACTTTTTGGATCCTTTGTGCTGATGAGAAAAACATCCTCTGTGACGAAAAAAAGCAACAACATCATCGAACCATACAATCAGTTTTCAGCAAGCGAATGGAGTTGTTACTCACGTAGTTCATCAAAATGTGTGTCAATGCCATTACTTCCTGGCACCGAGCAAACGAGTCGTGCTTTTAAGAAAGTGGTCCACTTATTCACCAGACTTCTGTGACCTCCTAGGTCATTCTGTGAACAGCAGTGGATAGCAGTGACATGTTGCAGTGATTGCATTATTATAGCGTAGAATTACAATTACACTGCTGCTGAGCTTGAAAATCAGCTTCATTACTACTATAAGGACAAAGGCCTGTCCAAAAGCCAGAGTTTTTCTCAGCATGTGAACAATGCAAAATGCATATATATTGTATTTAAAGAAAAAGGAAAACGTTTGTAAAATGTACATGTAATCGACCAAAACCTATTTTTTTCATTATACACGACATATTCTGATATTGTTACCGCAAAGTGAGTTTAAACATTGTCAAAGCCAAATATGCACGTCAGTTTTTTGTTATTTTCTTTTTCAATTTGTGCAGCTTCACCAACTGGAGTTTGTGCTACATTTTAAGGTGGTGAAAAATATTTGTAATGCTTCTGCAGTAGCCAGTCATCTTTTTTCAATGGCACTCTGCACATATAATTTTATTTTGTTGCTGATCCATCCATTCATCTCTCTTCCTCCATCGCAGACGTTGCTAGGGAGGCTGGGCTCTCAGACACCAGTCAAGTGTTGTTTTTTTCCCCCAAATACAGAGGCTACTTCACATGATGTGCTGTAGTATGTGAATAGGTGCAAGGGATTCTATTGTTTGTACTTTGCAGAGCTGGCCGATTCGAGCATGTGTGGCTTTCCCAGCATGCTCGCCATCCATGGCGTTCTCTCTGAAGAAGAGGTAGATTTTATCATCCTCTGGGTTGTCGCTCTCTGGAATCAGATGAACACCTACGAATCTTGGATCTGTCGCACAGATGCAAGCACATGATTTGAGAACAACGCAAGTATTTGGAGAAAACGTACATACAGAGATTAGCCGTTTTAGCTTCACATGGATGGTAACAAAGATCAAATCTACTGGAAGTTTGGCCAAGGCCAGCTTCTGTGCCAGTGAGGATGGACTATAGTTTTCAAGAGCTTCTAAACTGAACTAGAGTTGCTTACCATTAAGCCAACGGGAGTCATGCTGCTCTGTCCTGATGGGGTGATGCTTTCCGAGGGTGCGGAAGATAGCAAAGTCCCGCCCCATGAAGTCAGCTGATGTTCCAGCATACAATTCCCCATCTGAGAGCACAAGGAAATAAGTGTGTAAGCATTGTAGCATTTTTTAAGAAAACACAATGGGCTGTATTCTCCTATCAGGGCTCAGATTTCTTGGTCAAAATTACATTTCCTGAGAGATAGTGACTGATGAAGAAAGTAAAACTGACATTAAAACAAAGAGCAGAGGTGACATATAAATAGGTGGCAACAGGACAGCCATGCCAGACAGTGGGAGTCCAAATTGAGGCAGCAGCAAATATAGAACAATA
Organism: Oostethus manadensis; assembly: GCA_024372805.1. Classification (NCBI taxonomy): domain Eukaryota; kingdom Metazoa; phylum Chordata; class Actinopteri; order Syngnathiformes; family Syngnathidae; genus Oostethus; species Oostethus manadensis. The sequence goes on along the minus strand of QODF01000002.1, from coordinate 2,102,781 downwards.
AAGATGAGGAGTGACAGGTTGGAAAGACGCCATCTGTCAGGTTAAATGGTGTGATGTCAGAAATGGTGACAGCACATAATTGGTCACAGATAGGACTGCCATGGGTGCACTGTTGGGCTTTGTTTAGGACTGGCCATTTATTGCACAGCAATATTCTAGGCAAGTGTCATTTGCAAAACACACCCAGCCCATAAAGCAATTTAAAGTATTCAGATTAAAATAGTTTAACAGTCCTGCCAATGAGGGGTTCTCAGTGTGTAAATACCAATTACATAGCATATCCTCTAAGAGTGAATGACAAGCCAGCCATGTACCGTTCACTTTAATAACATTTTATCTTAAGAAAATGAAAGAGAACAGTAGAGGGTGTTTTCAGGCCTCCCAGATTTTTATGGGAATCAGGGTAACAGAGTGTTTGGGACTCACCAGCCAGCATGGAAGCAGTGAGCAGCTTCGGATCGTAAGGACTTTTTCCTCTGCCGTTTTCTGTGTGAGGCAGCAATCTGAAAACGCTGTCCTGAGTGAAGGCAGATGGTCATCAAAGTCACTAAAGCAAAATACCATGTTGCCAAGAAAATGTGTTGAGGTTCTACAAAATATCAAAGACTGATCCAAAAAATGCAGACTTCTTATTTTGGTGTGAATCATAATATGGGAGGAACTATGGCGCTTGGCGGAGGTCTGCGCTCTCTGGGTGCTTTTCTAGTTGAACATGTGCCTTGTATTTGGGAACACTGTTCAAAAATGATCAAAATAGTTTTCAGCTTTGTGCCATGTTAAAAGCGTATTGAGCAGCTATCCCTACAAACTTATATTTTATTACTAAACTAACGGGAAATGGGAAACATTTTTGGTTTTCGGTATGACTCAGTGACCTTGGCTTACTTACAGTGTGGTCTAAGCACTGTTGTTCCCTCTTACAGACACCAACACACATACAAAGACAGACGTAGCTGTTACATTTAAGCAGGTAGATGTACCTGCACCACAATATGACCTGCAGATATTTAGAAACCATAAATAATCAAAAACTTACCTCTAATTTCTTGCCCACTTCTAGATAGGAACACACAGGATGGAAAGCGCCTGTTCCACATACATAGATGTGTGTCTGATTGAATGGCTGCAACACCTTCACAAAATTTGCACACTCTCTCTGTGGGACAAATTTAGTGGATATGTTAGCGCTCTTGTCATCGACTCATTTCATAGCTCATCTGCAGGATCAACTCTCACAGAGGAAAATTGCAATAAGAGATCTAGCAAGACAGGAGAGATGACACGTGGCTGTAATGTAGCATAATCCTACACAAAATGGCCACCTGTGCGTCTGCACTATAATTGTGGATGTTTCATGGCTCAGATTGTGCAAGCCCACCTTGCATTGGTGTTCTTTCCCCTCTTGTACTTATGTACTTATTCCTTCGAAAGCCTCCCACTTAGCATGTCATATCATTCCATAAAGGGTACGGAGGAAGTAGTTAATCAAGATGTAACATGAAAGTACTACTGAGGCCAGTCTATATATTTTAACGATTATGCTGCCAGACTAAAATGTATCTAATAAGGGATCTCATTACGTACACACATCACATTAAGCCCATTCCAATATTCAGGTGTTATGCTTACTTTGCAGAAATACCATTTATTTTTGTGTCCTTATTATGGTGTGTGTGTGTGTGTGTGATTGCCATCTGCAAGTGTTTATATCAGCTACTCCACTGCCTTATGGAGTATTTATTTTCTTGCACGTGGCAGGCAGACCTGACCTCAAATAAAACACTGTGTCATCAGATAGTAAAAAGGGTGGAAACAAATGAATAATGTCACAAATTATGCATGACTAAGCTCATCTGGATTTAGTGGGTCACGTGCAGACGACAGCCACCGTTTAAACAGCTGTCGCACTCAAAGATTTATTGGGTGTGTTTGTGCATTGCAATGTTTTACAAGTAAAAACATTCTCATGTAATGGTGGCATGGGCAAAGCAAGTCACAATATTGTCAAGATTTACAGTATTATGGTTATCAGAGCAGATTTTCTTTTTCACACCTTTTATATCTACTATTTTTTATCTACTGTTTTGCTTGCAATGCATCAGGGAGACTCATCTCTATTTCTCACCCTGCTCTCAAGATGGGTTGGATAAAACATCCCTTAGGGCACTTTATTTTCTATGTCATAATGTTTACAGATACCACACAAAAGTGTCCTTTTGACACTGTGAGGTCAAGTGTGTGCCATGCCCTGGCCAATGTCCAAGCTGTGGGCTCAGGCAACAAACATCGTTGCCTCAGGCTCTGCTGAAAACTGCATAGCGAGCACAGCCTGCAGAGCATCGTCTCGATGTGCTAACATGCATCACAGCTACACTACAGATGAGGCCAGATGCTGAACAGAGAGATGTGATACTTGGGTACTTGTTTGTTTTAAAGGTCTCACCCATAAACATTTTGGGGGTAAAATCTGGTTATGTTTCTTATATAATTGGGCTGAATAGCTTTGAAGATTCAAGTCTGACATCCAGAAAAACTGGAAGAAGGATGGGTGTAGTTTGAAGTCTTTACAATGTAAACGCTGCGGATTCGGTTGTAGTTAATCAAATCCTCGTCTGCTTGTGTCTTTAGCGTAAAAAATTAATTTAAAAATGAATACAAAGGTTTTAATAGCACAAAGACAGAACAATGAAAAATAGAGTGTATTACCGGACTACTTACACATATGATCCCTGAAAGTAGGAATTTGCATCATACCAGTAGATTGGTCTTCCAGAGGCTTCATTTGTTTTAAAATTGAGCGCCAAGAAGCTTTACCGGTAATTAAGGTCAGATGTTGGACCTAAGATTATGATCCAACCCAAGGTAACCAGTGTGTTCTTCACATGATCGCTAAAAATATGATTGGTTTTAATTAGGCTCTGTCATTTCATTGTCTGTAATAGTTCGGTCTTTTTCACTTGGCTAAAGGATGATTTGTGTTTTACCGAGAGATCTTTGCCCGCCCACTTGCATTCATCTCTTCTGGTGGGAGATGCCAGCCAAGGGATCTGCAACACAGACCAAAAAAATAACTCCTTCCTTCCATCCAGTCTGTGCACGCATGCATGCGTACAACATATGAGGGTTGAAAGGGTCACAAAGCGATCTGTTATCCACTTTGTTTCAGTTTACTCTATTATTAATCTAGGTGAGCATAGAGCGACTAACATGTCTGGCACAGCGTGTGATAGCGTGTGACAGCGTTGCTCTCTAATATTCATGAGACACGTTTCTGTTGAAACAGAACAGACCCGGTGAAAGCCTCTGATTGCAGGAAGTTGGCCAGACACAATCCCAAAATATTTGTTTTACCTGTACAATGTCTTTGCTGATGTTGAGGAGATTGAATGAGAAAATGTGGTCCTTGGCTCCCACCACCAGCCTTCCTTTCTCCTCATCCAGCAGTAAGGTGTGGTAAGACGAACTGTTGACCAGACCTTCAAACGTCACAAGATTGTTGGACTCTAGCATGTCTGCAGGGAAACGTGAAAAGATTTATACCCAGCATGAAATATAATCACTCATGTTGATTCAAGTTGTTTCACCCATTGTCAATGTTAAGACTCATGTCCAACAGTCTTTCTGCTCTGCCCTTCTTGACACCACACCACTTTCCAAAAATCTTTGACACACTGTGCGTGTAGATGAGCTGCATTGGTGGTGCATCTAAATCAAGTTTAGGGAGACAGTCCTGACTCTTGCTGGACTTTCACTGGCACTCTAATGTCTTCTTCTCAACAATTGAACCTCTCTTCTTGAAGTTCTTGACGATGTAATAAATGGTTGATTGCGGCGTAATCTTACCAGCAGCAATATCCCTGCCTGTGAAACCCTTTTTGTAGAAAGCAATTACGACTGCACGTGTTCCAACATGATGTCAGCTGGTTCTTTTATGGCAGGTCTGAAATTCAGTGGAAACAGTTTTCTGGGATTAAGTTAATTTTCATGGCAAAGACGAACTTCACAATTAATTACAATTTATTTTATCACTCTTCATCTGGAGTATATGCAAATTGCATTCTACACACTGAGGCAGCACATTGTGAAAATTAATATATTCTCAAAAGTTGTCAGTGGCTATGACTTTTTGCACTGTTGGATCTTAAGGAAGCTCTAAGTAGAGCTTCAAATTGCAAAAAGAAGAATTAAAGTGAAACAGGCCATTCATCAGTTGATCACGACCACAGCCTTTAACAATAAATTGCTTACACAAAAATGTTTTTGGCTCACTCCCATTTTTTATTTTTGCATTTTGAAGCTTCACTTAGAGTCTCCTTAAGATCCAACAGTGCAAAAAGTACAGTCATGGCCAAAACTTTGAGAATATCATATATAGTGATCACTGTCTACACGGTAAAGTGACCCCTTCTCTCCAGAGCAGCCAAGCAGAAATTGGTTCGTTCTTGCAGTGGAAAAGTAGGAGCAATTTTTAACGTGTGAATATACTCAACAGCCCAAATTGCAGTATTTGCAGTATTACGCTTAAACCACAGACACTATTAGGACACATTAAGTAGACAGCTACAGCTCTATTTTTGCTGTGTAATCGGAGTGTCTGCCAAGTCAACATTTGCCTTCACAGCGGAAAGCTAAACTTGTCTCTAACAGACAATGAAAATGTCATGACAGCACAACCTGATAACATAGAATAACTACATTATGATGCCATTTTTGTGTCACTTGCATACAAAAACATTCTTACTGTACTATTCATTTCTCACATTCATTTCCCACCTGCAAAGTCTAACCACGCTGAATTGACTACACACACAATGGCAAATAATGGAGAACCATTTTGTTTCTTTGGCGTGCTTTGTCTGTTTTTTTCAGAGTAAATAACAAATATGCTCATGAATCTTTTAGCTTAGATTGTCCACACTCTGAATTGTGTCAGAACCCAAGAGAGTGAGAAGGTATCGTGAGGGTGAGTGTTGAGCAAGTGAGGAAATTATTACAGAAAAACAGAATGCGGCACAATTGCATTTTTTAAAACCTATGACTATAACTAATTAGCTTCTCGAGCTTTTCTTTTCTTTTCTTTTGTTTGATTGCTACTCCCCAACACAACTCTCCTCTCTGCCCACGTAGCAACAATATGCTTAATTAGCCACAAAAGAAGCATATTTTAGTTGTGATCTATGTTGATTTGAGTGTATGTGTTGGAGTGCCCCCATGGGGTCGTGGCACTCTGAATACTAATCGGATTCGCCGCCGTTCAAATTTTGAAGCTTCACACTATCGTCTTTTTAAAAAATATATACTAATAAATCATGTTGTTTGTGGTTGGATATGGCCTATTATTTGTGAATATACATACAGTATATACTGTATATATGGAAGAATGTGTATTTTTGTCTTAGTTAAGCATTTTCAAGCATAACAATGGCTTAATGAACTAAAATACAAATACAAAGGATTCAGAATACACATTCAAATACTGGGCTCTAATCTCGTGGGTTGCTTATCTTGGCGCAGGCTGCGCAGTGGTAATTTCGTCTGGCGTAACACAGTGCGCAGCCAATTTGGTAGAGACGCGCCGCGATGACTGTGGCGGTGCAGCAGGGGGAGGTGCCGACTGATTCAGACTTGCGTAGTGACAATTTTGTGTCAAAAGGCTTTGCCGAAAGTGCACTGAAAGCGTGCCAGCTCCAACCTGGTCTACTTTTGGCGCAAAGCGAAGCACAGCCGGTTTAGTGGCAATTTGGCTGACTGGCGCACAGTGAACACACATCACCAAAACCCCACAGGCCGGTTCACACATTGTCAGGCACATTTAAATGCATTGACATCTTTGATTGTGTAACCAAGAACTGCATAACATTATTATCACAATGAATTGGGTAATGCAAGTTCATCTCACATGCAAACACAAGTGACAAGGGACACAATACACAAGGTGTATTTTCGGATTTCCTCCCCATTATAAATAGTTTTTGTTTATTAATTTTACATATACCTATTATACTACATTTTTATACTACTAAACACTAGTTTCTTTGTTAGTGGGGAAAAAATGCTTACCTTACCGGTGGCCACCGTGTGCCTCCGGTGCTCTGTTTTTGTTTTGCCCTTCTTCTGACATCCTTGAACCGTTTTTTTATACTGGGTACCGATTCTCAGTATGTCAGAGCAAACCTGATTTACTGTACTTGTAATCTCCTCCCAGGCCGCTTTTGCCCGTTGAGCTCTGCTCGCGTGACCATATATACGGCCACTGAGAGCTTGGACCTCCCGGACCAAAACATCACTTTCCGTCTGGGAGAAATTTGGCCGTCTTCCAGTGTCTTCATCCATATTCAACAAAACTTGCAATTTGCTTCACCAGCACCGCATTTAAAGGTGAGGAGAGGATCTCATTTGATTGGTGAAGATTTGACCCAGTCATGCCTTCTCTCCTCCCTCTTGACCACTTGCGCCAGTAGTAGGGACGGAGGCGCACTTATGCCAAGCTACGCCTAGCATGAAATTGCAAAATGTGCCTAAAACACGCCCATTGGCGAGGCGCAAGCGAAAGGTGCTCCAGGTCTACAAAACTATAGCCCAATGTAAATAATACGAAGTATTCTACCCAGGTCATCAGATGTCAGTAATATTACTGTAATGTTTGTAAGTTTTGATAGACATGTCTCTGCAGCATTGCGTGGCACATTGGGGTCAGTGCCCCTGGACTGGCAGACCGGGGTGGTGGTCCCGCTTTTCAAGAAAGGGAACCGGAGGGCGTGTTCTAACTATCGTAGGATGACACTCCTCTGCCTCAGGAGAGGAGGATCCGTCGGATAGTTGAGTCTCAGATTCAGGAGGAGCAGTGTGGTTTTCATCCTGATCGAGGAGTTGTGGACCAACTCTATACTCTCAGCAGGGTCCTTGAGGGTGCATGGGAGTTTGCCCAACCAGTCTACATGCATTTTGTAGACTTGGAGAAGGCATTCGACGTTTTCCATGTTGACTTGAAGAAAGAATGGTCATGTTTACCCTGTTCAATATTGTCTTAATTTAGCTGGTTTCCTGTGCCTGTGCACAGAGAGGGGATTTAGACAGTCTACATTATTGAAACCCAGCCCTCAGGTACCGACTTTCCACTCCCATCATTCTCTGAGAACTTGATATGCACCTGACTGCAACATTCTTGAAGTTGTGAGTTTTAAATCCAACCAGTTTTCATCTGGCTATTCATTAATCAATTAATCTGTAAACGCAAGAACAAACACAGCTATGTAAAAAGGTTTCTGTAAAATTGTGGCTCAACCCTGACAATCCACCCACTACTCATGTTTTTGTTGCTACACAAAACTGTGATAAATCTTAATGCATGCTAATTGTTAAATAGTCACAATGGAATAGAATAATATTGTTATATAGAACATCCTACTCGGGGTGTCTTAGATTAGTCGACTATATCAATTGCATAATCAAATCAAATGTCACAGATTTGAGCACACATTTTTACAAAGATAGATTATAAATAGCATATAAAGATACAAAACAAAGACTTTAAAATGTGAGCTTTTAACAGAAGACCAATACTTTACCACACATTCATAAAAGCACCCACAATCCAAAGGACCTGATGAGCGCTGGACCGGAGTCACATTCCTAGTGTGTTTACACATATGGCAAATAAAGCTGATTCTGAACATCGCCGGACTTATTGGCACCTAAATGGCTACTGGGATTTGTGTTACTGCAAAGAATTTTGATTTTTTTTTTCCCGCCAGTGGAATGAGCCTCTGCATGTTTGAGCTGGCGTCCCTTCTGGTTAACTACAAGTGGGTGTTCATACTTTTAAAAAAGCATTGACAGCATTTCCTCTTGTTCAACATGCAATTTCAAAACACAAATCCCTGTTTTTTGTCATAATACATCCAAAGGAGCCACCTGAAAGCTTTCTCAATGACTGCAATGATAAATGCATGTCCACTGCTTGATTGAGGATGCAAACACTTCCACATGAGCAAACAAACATGATAACAACATATACGCAAGTGGACCGGAGGATATGCGTCTTCCAGGTGTCAGCTGCCACTGTAAGCAAATTGTTTATTATTTTTCTCCTCCCTATCTTGTCAATGCACCCTCCTGCTTTTTCACCAGTTGCTATAAGCTCACTTGCTCTTGTACCGGCATCCTATCCTGCAGCTTAGCTGTTTGAACAGTTGCCCTTGCTTACTAACATCCCTTTCCATTTTGCAGTTCACCTATGCTCCTCTGCTGCCACAAAGAATGTGAACTAAAGGAGCGAGAGACGAGAGGGCAGATGGAATAGATGCAAAGAATCAACAGCCCCGTGTGAGGCTGATAAAAATAAACTCTTTTACCCTACATTCTTTCTCTTTTTTGACTGGAGGGTACCAGGAGTGTTATCTAAGTGCTTCTAGCGGAAAAGCGCAAACACATCATGACAAAAACTCCACATGTGGCATTACTGTGTTTCTGAACACTGCAGCTTCACTGATATGTCGTTCATAAAACTGTAAGTGTGAATGCACACTGACTGAGCACACACAACATACTGAGGAAATGCACCACAATTATGAATTAGTTGAGTATCTTCTCCAGTACAACACTGTGAGATACAGAAAACATCTGCCCATTTTTACTTATTTAATTTTTGTTAGGAATGTTGTGGGTTTTTATCATTATGCGGATTCCTCTCATCAAGGTACTAGTCCTTCTGCCCTTGGTGCATGTATTATTCTGTTCCATATTTTTGGATATTACCCTTATACTGTACATTAGGCAGAATACAAATTGTGTATTTGCAGATTATCTTGTGTATATAGCAAATAAAAATTGTTGTGATTCCCTAATTTCTGCTTTTACACCTTTACATACAACAATGAGGTCTACCCTCAGTTCCACAGGAACTGTGCACTCAATAAATGCAAATTATTGTGTCATCTATCAGTGTTACACAACATGGAAGAAATGGCCGTGGCACTGTTTTCTTTACAATACCACACTTAGTTTCAACCACATTGTTACACAGGCTAAGGTAATCAATGGGAAACAAAGATGCTTACCCCAGTCATAGTTAATAAAACAGAACATACTGTTCATCGCATCCCACTGGTCAAACTGTGCCAATCATGGTTACAAGTTTCCGTTTCAAAGCACACAATTTTCCCTAATGCGAGAAAGAAGATCCCAATCATGTTCGTCAATCATGAAGTTCTCAGTGTGTTTATGACTTCATCATATAATCATTCAGAGACATTGAGTCTGTTCTACTTTCAGAGAGAAATCCTAGTCCACCATGAAGATTCTTTGCATGCTTATGCTAACCACTTACAGTTCAACCCGCAACGAAAACACAAATATCTGAGAAAACGACTTCTTGTAAAAGCTACTAAAAGTACAACCTCTGCTGTTGTTTTGTTTATTTGCAAACACTTCTCTGGGAAATTTTGATAGGACAGAGGTGATTGGTACTTCTGCAATACACCCACATCCTATAAAAGTAAAGTGCCATCTCATAAACACTATGAATCGTTGTTCATGTAGTCCCACCACTAGGCATTCAGTCATCATTTATCATCATTTTAAAGCCTTCCCATGTGTCTGCATTGGCATCACCTCGGCGCTTGATTGTTGATACAGTTGGACCTTAGCTCGTGTTTAGGTAGCCGTGGGGTACCATTGTTATCTTTCCTCCTACGCCACTGACCTTCTGCCCTTCAGCCCTCACTTCTAAGGATGTCCGAATGTCCCGCGGTTCAGCTGTGTGTTGGTGTCTATCAGATAGTAAGGAATTCGCAATACTGTATGGAGACAGAACGTACTTTGCAGTAATTAAACATATCCCTATGACATCAATACAAGGAAAGTGTTTGTAGTCTCATTTAGACCCACACCAAGTGTTCCTTGTGACCTCTGGGGGTCATAGTTCTTTAAGTTCATCGGTCCACGTGCCACTGATAATGCGGGACAGGACCATATGTTACTGTCGAAGAAAAAAACTGGTCTTTAATGCACCACTGATGCTGATTTCTTGCTTTGCAAAAGTGAATCCGCGTGTCATTCTATCGCAAGGGTACTATTGTAGATAATTTATATCACAAAATGAATGATTCATTATGCAATAATCATGTCACTTTGCATCTTGAAACATACATTCACATAAAAAAACATTTCTGGTATTAGATGTTCATAATAATGGTTTTCAGGACAGCAGCGGTGATAAATAGTGTTGCCCCCACAAGGAAAAATGCAAATGAAGGGAAATGAATAACCAAGTTACCTTCCAGTCTAATAGAGATATCACTGCATGGGCGTTTTTGACCAAACTGACAGCATGTACTTTTAACTGACTCTCTACACTCACAGGTATCATTAGCAATCTACAGATGGCAATGTGATGAACGTGTCGGTGTGTGTGTGTGTGGGTGTGTGCATGCGTGTGTGTAATTATGGATCTCCCAGTGCTGAGTGAGGACTATTTCTCTTCGGGAAAGCCATCTGCTTAAACAGACGTACACCATTCATCCCGAGCATAATTGCCCTGCTCTGCAGAACAGAAAGGAAAATGACATGCAGGAAGAAAAAAAATAAATGATGCTCAGCTGGGAGTCTGTCTCTGGGACCATTTTACAGCATGCAATTGACAACTGCGGCTGATCGGGATAAGGAAGCGCGACTTGGGCCTATAGAGTGGATGAAAGACACATTTCCGCAATAAACAAGTTGAGTAGAAGCAAAGACACATTAAATATGCACGTGTCTTCTGATTTACTTATTTTGGGTTTAGTCATAAAAGCAAGTGTAGTTTAAATAAATTCTATTTCGCTTGATTTCTTTACATTAGGGTTTTTAAATCACCCCTGTGGTTACTTTGAGAGCTTTTCCTCTTCTTTCCGCTTTCTTGCTTTCCCCCCGATTTACAGTACATTATGACAGCTCTTGTAAATGTAATCTGTGTCAATATCCACATGAAATTTTATGTACAGCCATTAGTAGAGACCTTTGCATTTATACCTCAGTGTCATTTTATTTGTTAATAGGGGAGTTTTGGTACAGCTTTTGCATTAGGGATCATTAGAGTGTAAATGTGTGCAAAGTGTATGCTTAACCAAATATTGATTGGAATGACAATACAGATTTTCTAATTTGTCACATAGCCAGAAGATGCAATTGAGAGGCAGGGAAATGCTGTCATGTACAAATAACAGTAATGATCAAAATAATTACAAAAATAATGCATATGGCCAATTTTTGAGTATTACTGAATGCATCAGTTTTTACATCAAACTAGACAAGCATGGAAAATGAGTACAAAGAACTCACCTTTGTATGATAGTTTTAGCCGTGGAACATTGGCCTCGGCCTGCTGGGCTCCATTGCCCCCTTTCCTAAGTAGAACCAGTCCACACCAGACCACCATGCTGCCCCAGAAAGAGCCCATGGTCCTGACGTCAAAGTCGGTATAAAGCACACCTCCAGCAAACTTCTACAGACCCACAGATCTTCTGAAGTGGAGGAATAAGATCCCTAAGAAGTGTGTCCTTATTTTCTGGGTCAGTCCAGACTGCTTCTCAGCAGGACTTATCTCCTGCCAAATAAGTTCCTTTTTCAAGGGTCAAAAGCCAGACCAACTCTGAAGGAACTTGCAAGATAAGTCGGCGGGTTATGGGTCATTGTCACTGCATGAGATCTCGTCACAGCAGCAAGCCCAAGGTGAACTTGGCACCAGCACCAGCTTACTAATCAACCGTAGATAAGCAAAGTATATCTGCCATAGTCCTAGGACAGAGCTTGGAGCCCTGTTTTACAAACACCATCCACACCGTCGCTTGAGTTCAATGAGGGAAAACCATTCCGCTTTGTTTTCTGCTTTTTTTGAATCCAGTCTTCTTTGTTGATTTCTCGTTATCCACCCCGTTCCCGTGCTTGCTCAACACTCATGTGGACCATATTAGAACTCCACTTAGAGCAGCTCTGCCCTGTCCACACAGCACAGTGCAAGTGAGCACAGCTGAGCCAGACAGCCTGCACACAGATATGCAGAGAGAGGGAGCGAGGGACTGAGGAGAAAGTGAAATGTAGGCGGGGGAGAGACACACATCAAGAAAACAGAGAAAGCAGAAGTTAATGTTGATGGGAACGGAATCTTTGTTTTTAGGATTACATAAGGCAGGTATGATGCTGCACACTTTTACATGAAGATGCAATTATTTTACCATACTGTATACATCATTACAATTGAGATGAACTCCTTTCATGTAGCCAACTGTGCATAATATAGACGCTGGCAGAGGCATTATACAGTTATTATTATTATTGTTTAGTGTTACAATGTTTCGTGGTTATATAAGAAACACTGCCCAAGCCTCTTGAGCCATCATCAAGATGACTAGTTTAGTTTCCTGTATTGTATATCCATCCATCCATCCATCCATTTTCCTCTCTTTATCCGGGTCCGGGTTGCGGGGGCAACAGCGCTTCAGTAGGGAAGTCCAGACTTCCCGGTCCCCAGCGACCTCTTCCAGCTCCACCGGGAGGACACCAAGGCGTTCCCAGGCCAGCTGTGAGACATAGTCCCTCCAGCGTGTCCTAGGTCTTCCCAGGGGCCTTCTCCCGACTGGGCATGCCCGAAACACCTCACAAGGGATGCGCCCAGGAGGCATCCGGACTATATGCCCGAGCCACCTCAACTGGCTTCTCTCGATGTGAAGGAGCAGCGGCTCTACTCTGAGCTCCTCCCGAATGGCCGAGCTCCTCACCCTCTCTCTTAGGGTAAGTCCAGCCACCCTACAGAGGAAACTCATTTCCGCCGCTTGTATCCGCGATCTCATTCTTCCGGTCATGACCCATAACTCATGACCATAGGTGAGGGTGGGAAGGTAGATCGATCGGTAAACAGAGAGCTTTGCCTCCCGGCTCAGCTCTCTCTTCACCACGACGGTCTGGCGACTGCATTACTGCAGATGCTCCACCGATCCGTCTGTCGATCTCACGCTCTAACCTTCTCTCACTCGTGAACAAGACCCCGAGATACTTGAACTCCTCCACCTGAGGCAAGACCTCACTCCCAACCCGGAGGGTACAGTCCACCCGTTTCCGACTGAGAACCATGATTTGGAGGTGCTGAGACTCATCCCAGAAGCTTCACACTCAGCTGCAAACCGCTCCAGTAAACGCTGAAGGTCACAGCCTTATGAGGCCATAAGGACCACATCGTCTGCAAATAGCAGAGACGAGATCCTAAGGTCACAAAGCTGGACTCCCTCAACACCTTNTCACCAAGCTGGACTCCCTCAACACCTTGACTGCGCCTAGAAATTCTGTCCATGAAGATTATGAACAGAATCGGTGACAAAGGGCAGCCTTGGCGGAGGCCAACGTTCACCGGAAACAAGCTCGACTTACTGCTGGCAATGCGAACCAGGCTCCTGCTTCGATTGTACAAGGACCGAATGGCACGTAGAAGCGGACCATCAATCCCGTACTCCCGGAGCACCCCCCACAGGACACCACGAGGGACACGGTCGAATGCCTTTTCCAGGTCTACAAAGCACATGTAGACTGGTTGGGCAAACTCCCACATACCCTCGAGTACCCTTGCAAGGGTGTAGAGCTGGTCCAGTGTTCCGCGACCGGGACGAAAACCACATTGCAGCTCCTCTAACCGAGGTTCGACTAACGGTCGTACCCTTCTCTCCAGCACCCTGGAGTAGACTTTCCCAGGAAGGCTGAGGAGTGTGATCCCCCTATAGTTGGAACACACCCTCCGGTCACCCTTTTTAAAAATGGGGACCACCACCCCGGTCTGCCAGTCCAGAGGTACTGTTCCTGACTTCCATGCAATGTTGTAGAGGCGTGTCAACCAACACAGTCCCCCAACATCCAAAGCCTTGAGGAATTCTAAGCAGAACTCGTCTACCCCCGGAGCCTTGCCACTGGGGAGTGATTTAACTACCCCAATTACCTCAGCCATGGTGATAGAACTGTCAACGTACGTTTCCTCAGACTCTGCTTCCTCTACGGAAGGCATGTCAGTGGGATTGAGAAGGGCCCCGAAGTATTCCTTCCACCAAACAACTATATCCACAGTCGAGGTCAGCAAGCCCCCGTCCGCACTGTAAACAGTGTGAACTGGGGGCTGCTTCCCCTTTCAGAGGTGTCGGATGGTTTGCCAGAAACTCTTCGAGGCCGACCAAAAGTCGTGCTCCATAGCCTCATCTAACTCCTCCCACACTCGAGTTTTTGCCTCGACCACCGATCGTGTTTGTTATAGACAAACTGTAATTCACACAGAAGTCCAGCAACAACACACCGCACGGGTTCAGGTCAGGGAGGCCGTTCCTCCCAACCACGCCCCTCCAAGTCACACCGTTATTGCCCACATGGGCGTTGAAGTCTCCCAGCAGAACTATGGAGTCACCAGCTGGGGTGCTCTCCAGAACCCCTCTGATAGACTCCATGAAGGCTGGGTACTCTGTACTGCCGTTCGGCGCATACGCACAGACCACAGTCAGGACCCTTTCCCCAGCCCTAAGGCGTAGGGAAATAACCCTCTCGTTTACTGGGAATGACTCCAACACAGAGGCACCAAGCCGGGGGGCTAACAATAAGCCCACACCAGCTCGCCACCTTTCCCCTGTGACAACTCCAGAGAAGAACAAGGTCCAGCCCCTCTCAAGAAATTTGGTTACAGAGCCCAAACTGTGGGTTGAGGCGAGTCCGACTATATCTAGTCGGAATCTCTCCGCCTCTTCCAAAAGCTCGGGCTCTCTCCACCAGAGAAGTGACATTCCATGTCCCAAGAACCAGATTTGGCCGCCGAAGACCAGGTCGCCCAGACACCCGCCCTCAACCACTGCCCAAATCGCAATGCACCGGACCCTTATGCTTGCCCCTGCAGGTGGTGCGTCTGCGGGGGGAAGTTCCCGTGTGGCTTCTTCGGGCTAGGCCCAGCCAGGCCCTACGGGTGAAGACCACCAGGCGCTCGCCTGCAAGCCCCTCCCCCAGGCCTGGCTCCTGGGTGAGGCACCGGTATCCAACGTCCAGGCGTGCATTAGTCCTGAACTTCTCTGTGCCAAGTAGCTTTTTGGGTTGTCTTATTTAGCCGCAAACTTATTAACATTTATTTATGACTACGTTAGACCACCTTATTGATCGTGAGTAAAATGTACCAAGATCTGAGTTATATTAAACACCTTTACTTGTTTCAAGCTTTATTCCAAAATGGCATCTACACATTTCAAGTGTTTTGCCAAAATGGCAAATGAAAAAGGCTGATTGATTCTCAACAAAAGATAGCAGAGGTAACAAAGGTGAGGGTAACATTTATACAAGTAGCTCTCCAGCATTTTCAACAGTATTTTGCAAATTCTATTTACAGACCCCCCAGAATACGGTTGATTTGGAATGGTGCCCATGAAATATTGTTTGAGATAGCAAGCGAGGAGCGAAACCCTTGTTTATGTCATACAGGTCTATCTATAATTTCATTATTGGTATCTGTAAAAAGCCAAACGCTGTGACTGCTATGACTCCATACCATTTGCATGCACTTTCCTGGATGTCTTTTCAAAGTAAAAATGAACTCACCTGAGATCCAGGGATTTATAGATGGGCCTGATAAATTTACAATAAATAAACAAGTCTTGTCACTACCATCTGGCTGGTGATCCCGCCACACAGCTTTCAACTGTCATATTGGTGAGCAAGGTCATTTTGTTTTTGAATTAGAAACTCAATTTTCAACTTTAAAAATGTTAAAGCAAAAAGATAATAATCTGTTATCTATCTCAAATTATCATTAAAGCATACGCTCACACCTTAATATGCTTGTTCAAGGCAGATTTTAGCACAAAAACCATGCCTATCCTTACCAGACCAGATGAAGAGTCCTAAAAAACAGTTAAGCATTGAGACAGATTGACTGGCTATTCCATCATAGTCAAAGGGGGGCAGTTCCCTGTCTTTTCTCTCTAAGCATCCCAAATGAGATGTCAATCTCACTCCAAACTGCAGAGCCTCAGTGAGCTGATTCCTCCTCGTGGTGAATGATAATGACTTTAGTGGCAATGGGGGTGGTCAAGACCTCGACCCGGCTGAGTCTGTGTGGATAAAGACCCATCAGACAGTGGGAGGAGAGCAGAACTAATCCTGTAGCGAGTGGATGAGGCCTGGCCGTTATGCTAATGTAGGTTGGCTCTCGGAAATGGAGGGAATGAACGTTTCGCCACAGTCTCTGCTTAGCCTACTGTTCTTTGAGGGATTTTAGTGATTATGCTAGGGATCATGTAACGCAGTCTGCCACTGCTAAGGAGCAATTGTTTGAGATGAATTCAAACTGAATGATTCACTTGGGAATTTGCCCCACACTTCCTCTTGCCATGCACTGTGCATGTTAATACCTATACCGAGGTGCCATGTATTAAGAACACAACTGCTAACAACAGCCTACCTATGTGTCAATGTGCAGTCAAGACAGATCATATGGGGGGTCAGCACCCTCCTTGTTATGGCTCCCTTTGCAATGCTCAAATATTTTTTAACGCTAAAGTGGGAAAAATGCACAGAACCGTTATATTTTGTAAATGTCAGAAATGTCCAATTTTCTGTGAGACCATGAATGCATCCTAGCTGAGTTCTGACTGGTGATTGGATAGGCGTGGGAAGGGATGCCACTGTTTGCCTGCCTGCATTCTTTGAGACATGACAGAGACATCCTGCAAGTTAACCATTAATATATCCATCCAAAAAAGAAACATCTCAGAAAAAAATAGTTTTTAATTCTGCACAAACAGATGTCTTTGACTTCTCTGCCAATGATGCTGGCTTACCTATATGCTTGATATGTGGCGACAATGAACAAAAACATTTTCAAAACAAGCACTAATTTTCTGAAAATAAATCAGTTCAAAGTAGACCTACACTACCAGTCAAAAGTTTTAGAACACTCCAATTTCTCTGGAGGAAAAACGTATATTTTTAAGTGTTAAGATGGTCTGTCTCTCTTTTGTTGTTAATTCCCTCTTGTCATTTTTGTAGCACCAATTTCTTTCTTCAGGACAAAGCTGTTGTGTTTTCCAAAAAGTGTTTTCACGCAGACAGAAGAGGTAGTAAGTACTCCAGAACTTGGAACACCTGTAGGAATTAGTTTAACCAACTGCCAAGGCTTGATTAAACTCTATTTCTGCAGAACAACTTTAAATTGTTGACCCCTTTTGTGTTTCCTGAAATGGGCTGAAATATACATTATTTTTCCATTTGGGCAACCTTGCCTTATTTGAAACTCTAGCTCATCATTACATACATTTGTACCATTTAAGCTATTCATTGGACTTGAATTGAATTTCAATAAATAACTAGAAATATTGGGGTTTTGTAAAACTTTTGACCAGTAGGTTAGGGGTCGGGTAGTGAGGTTTAACCAACATATTATTACAACCCTACCAGTTAGTATCCATTAGACTTACACACTGTACTTATTTTTGTTGTATTCTGTTCTAACAGGTAAAATAAACATAGATTAAAACCTTTAAAAAAAAAAATAGCTTTTATATTTTGTAGTTTCAGAGATTTGTTCTTGAGTGGTTGATGGTACAAAATGTATCTTTTGATAGCAAAACGTCTACTATGTACTATGTGAACAAAAGTAACGGAGACTAGTACTATATTTTCTGTTCTGTAGGTGGAAAGCCCATTGATCCCAGTTCATTTGTTCATAGTGTATTTTTCTTCATCTGTTTGCTTTGTCTGCAACTCTTGTTTTTCACTCCTCTCATGCTCACAAATCAACATCAAAATAGCTGATATTCACCTGATAGTCACATAGTTTGTTAGGTTTCAGAGGTTTTCACAGGTCAAAGTGTAAAGCTATAGGTCAAGGAGTCAGTCACCACAATGTTAAACACCTAAGGTTAGGGTTTGGGGGTTTGGGCTAATGTCACACGGCAAACACAAGAAAAACTTTTTTTTTACCCCACAAAAAAATATATATTTTTTGCAATTCTTACCAGGTAGCTGTAAATCTCAGTTGAAATACAGGTATAGTAGGTACATAATTGTTCAGGCGGTTTTGATGGTGTTTTTGACCTTAAGGCCTCAGGGGTATATTTCAAAGTATAAATTGCAACAAACTACAGCAAGTCATACCGCAAAGCACTTAATGTAGGCCTAACTGGAATTCTGTTGTCAATATGCCCGCATATGGTTATGTAATAACCAGCAATCAAGGGAAAACACCTGCTTCTTAACTGGATTGACCCCCCACAGCCATAGCTAACAAAAAAAGCTACGGTCCAAATGTGTTATCCCATAAGACTGCCTTTAATCTTGAACTGTTCTCCTCTCCCGTTGTCTCCCCCCTGAAATACGCTGCTCCACTAAATAGAGGGATGTGTCCTTGACCATCTGTAGGACTGAAAGGAAATTGAGGGAGTAACTCAACTGGCCTTATGATCTAAACTCCCTTGTCAGAGTTCATCATAGAAAATCATAGGGCTGTGAATTAGGGGACAGCAGAGAAGGGGATCTGTCAGTGCCCATTTAAAGCAAGAAGCTCAGTTCACTTAAACACTACACTGCACTTCACCACACCTCTTGGCCACACAAATACTCCCCGAACCTCAGATCTCTCTACACGAGAGCTGCTTTCCTCTTCAGCCTCACCTCCCCCAACATCCCATTCTTTGTACAAACAACTGAAAACACACTTTCTCCATTCCACCTTTTCTATACTCTGTCCCCTCTGACCTCCACCTACTTTCTACAGAATCATGGGAAAATAATCCTCTAAATGAGAGGATTTGGCTCAGCAAAATGAACCAATAGCTCCAGACAAGCAAATTAACCACGTTTGCAGCCTACCTACCCTTAACAATACCAACCTACATAGGTCCACCCTCGCATCCACCCGCTCCAGATGGAGTTAAGATTAGCTTCACGGTGGGGAGTGGAGAATGGCTAAAACATGCACCATGCACGAATTGAGTTGCAGCAGGTTAAAGCACATGGATCATATTTGTCAAGCCCTGTTACTCTTCCTTTAAACTTTGGTAGCTTTTTAGGTGCTGTTCAACATCTGAGGGTATGCAATGGGCCATTTGTGGATATTGGGTTCCTATAAATGACAGGAATGATGTATTTACATTCTAGGGATTATTTTTGCTTGTAAACCTTCAGTGATGGGAGCCAGCCCTTATGTGTAAGCATGGATAAAAAGGGACCAACCAGCCCTGACCAACGTTCCCCCAGGCTATCTTGTCAATATACTATAAGAGGAACACATGCATTTCTCCCTCAGAAACCCAAGTAGCCCAAGCTGGGACAGCTAAATGATAACTTATCTCTCATTAGTGCGATTAGGCAACATTGTGGTAAACTCTGTTCCACTCAGACAAGAGGGAGCATGACAGGAGTGCATGCACAATTCATGACTACACAAACCCATAAACCACATGCTGTTAGTTATTTACTGTTTCATAATAAAATATAGATGAAAATGCAGCCCTCAGCGCTACGACCGACTTACCATGAACTCTGTACTCTATCAGCTATCACCAACAATGATGTGACCACACTCTCATCATGGCGGCCACAGGGTCCACAATGGCATGTGAAAGTGTGTGAAACACATTGCCCAAAACTTAAATAATAATCAGTGTTTTAGAATTCCAGTATGTAATTTATCATCATCCATCAGTAGTTTAGATGTCGGGGCTTCCTGATTCTCAACTCCACAAGGATCAACAAAAATACACTCACAGGCTTTTTGTTATAACTTTGTTGCAGTCTATGCCTGTACCCTCAGACTGGTTTGACTCTTTCCATTCTCAGGGCATAACTACAACAGTACTCTTTTAGTAGACAGTCCAACCACTCTACATGCAGTATTTGGTGGACTACCTTAATAATATTAAGATATATTGATGAAGAAAACGCTAAATGGTGCAGAACCACATGGCAGACACTTCAGTTTAACTAAAGGAGTACAAATGTTTGAAAGCTTGGAAGCGGTGAACCATGAAGTTTTTAAACCACAGCCTGGCATGTAATGGTATTCCTTCTAAAAGTAGACATAACACTAACTTCTCGGTAGAAACATAACTGAAGAACCCCCCCACCCCTTTTTTTTTTTAAATTCTCTCTATGCTGTGGTCACGGCGCTGAAGGCAGAGTGGGAGACACACATCAAGTATTGTTGCTCTACTTTTACCTAGTATAATTTGTTCATACACAGATGTCTCATTTATCTTTTTTGGGTGACTCCAACCCAGTAACAAAAATATTTGGCTTTAAAATGCTATTAGCCCAATGGTCACCGTGCTGTGTCTCAACGGGGGTTAACGGCTGAATCATTATTAACCAATACCAAATACCTTGTGGATGAAATTCCTGCTAAGTCTTCCATTGGGTCAAATAAGAGCTGGTGGTGTCGCTACCCACTCTTAAGTGCTATAGTACTAGTAGTTTGACAACAGTACCAAACAAATGAAAACAATCTAAAACATGTTCTTGGACCAAATTCCGACAAAAAGTCACAGCTCATTAAACAAATTCCACACATAATGTTGTTAAAAGTGACTCAAGAAAATTGATATGCAACTGAGCTGATGTCTGCACTGACACACAATGTGAACTTCACAGTATTTCTGGCTTATTTCTCAATTTTTTGTCAATATTCAGACAATGATGAAAGAGATAATGATTCACTGATATTCTGAGACTAAGAGTGGCATCGTGTCCACGTCACGCGATGCGTTTCGGTTTTCTACCAATCTACTTTTTCTAATCCATACGCTTTGGAGAACTCGTGTTCTACATTATGTTTCCAAAGAAGGTGAAGTTTGTTACTGTTGTGCTAACTAACAATGCATTGAAGAACACACTTTTGACTTTTACAAGGAGTTTGAACCGAGGTCCATCCACTAGCTCTGGCTTTCGTCATAAAAAATGTCACCAAAAGTGTCACGTTTTGGCCAGCCAACCAACACCAAAAAGAAAATAATTGCATTCTAATAGAGCACACAATATCAATTTTCTATGACTGTGTAAGCACAGAAAAGGCACTTGTTACACTGAAGTAATAATTTAAGGAAAAAATGTGATAATTGTTTTTTTTTTTAACCTTTACTCATACAAAGTGCAACTCAAACACTGGACTATTTTTTTATAAAATATATAAAAAAATTGATATTTTCTTGCAAGTTTTTCTTCAAAAACTGAAACAACTGGCAACTCTAAATTGTCCATTAAAGTGTGAATTTGAGTGTGAATGGTTGTCTGCCCTGCGATTGACTAGCGACCAGACCAGGGTGTACCCCTCCTTCCGCCCGATCAGTTACCTGTGATAGGCTCGAGCATACCGGTGACCATTATGAGGATAATGAGGATAAGTGGTAAAGAAAATGGATGGATGGATTCCCGTTTGGACAGGGCTATAGACTATGTAAAAGGTTGCCATTTGATCGGGTACAAAACAGAAGTTGTAAGAGGAGATGGTACTCGAACTGCTGCCTAATTGAATACAGAAAACCTTGCAATTTCTTCCTGTGCCGGTATTGATCAAATATGACCTTCTCTCTCCAAGCCCAGATGACATTTGACTGACAGCTAATGTTTAAGAGAACATGTGCAGAGTACTGATTTAAAAGTACAATTCACCTGCAATCTAAGTTCTTCTAAGAGAGACCACCGTCTTGAACCCAACGTATAGTGGCACCACGGTGGAGGAAGAACCATTGGATGATGTCAAACATCAGCTTGTGCAAGAGCTTCTGGATTTAAAAGTGGATAAGGTACTAGTGGTGAGTGCTGCAGCATAACTGCTGTGGCAGGTAATGAAGATGCACAAAGAAAAGGAGGCTGATTTCTTCAAAACAGAAGTGTATACCTCACAGGTAAGTCCCAGGTTGAAGTTCTACAAAGAGAGCAGGCTGACAGGTGTTAATATTATTAGAGCTTTGTAGGCAGGAAATAAGACCCCTATGGTCACTTTTACACTCCTATTATTGTTTGTTTATGTTACATTGCACAGGCCAAAGGATCTCTGCAGGGACACAACAATGGATGCCGATAGTGTAGCAAGCTACCAAGCTACAAAGTCTCTCAAATTTACTTATCCGAAACTTAGGAAAGTGTTTCAAATGGAGTGGAGAAGAAGAATAAAGAAGCCAAAACTTACCTCCACACAGACTGAATCAATCTCTGCCATGGTATGTCCTTCTCAGCCATGGCATGTCGGCTCGGCTCAGCTGGCTTAGTACAGTCTTCGTGATTGTGAAATGTAATGTAGTCTAACGTCATGTTTCATAACATTACAGATGCCTAGTTACCTAAATACTACATATAATGTTTTTTTCGATATTATTTTTTCAACCGAAACATGTTTGAAACATGATATAGCAAGGGACAACTGTGTTTATAGGCTCTGTACATTCCACAATGTTAAATACTTTTGAAAAATGAAAGTTTATTGCTTTGTTTTTCCAGTGTCCTTGAATTATTGTTCCATATATTATTATTACAATAATTTAAAAAATGTGTCAAAATAATGCTGAGAGTAAAATCGTTTATCGCTAATAATTTGTAGGCCAATTATCATCCAACAAAAATAGTTATTGTGACAGGCCTAAACATTTTAGTACCCACCAAATGTATTCATATCGAGCATGACCGAGCGTACCACAAAATGTGCAACTTACCAGCATCCACTGAGCCTCCTAAACAATGTGTATTAAGACAGTTAATGATAGACTGACCTTGTCAATAGCCACAGGGTCTGAGGAACTGCAATTGATCCATTGGGGTCATCTTTTTAATGGGGCTTCTGGTGATAAGGTCAGGTCAAAACAGAGGAGATCTATGAAGCTGCAACCTTCCGCATAGATTTATACCTTCTCGTAAAGGACCTTGGCTTGCACATAAATCGAGTAATCTTTGTGTAACCTTGGCCTGTTTTGGCTGTCATGAAGACAATGCCTTCTTAAATCATTAAAAGAAACAAGTGATAAAAGACCAACAAAGCCAAAGAAAACATAAATGAGTTATTGCAAAAGTATTCTAGATATACTAACTACTAATTTAATTATTAGTGCTGCTACCAATAATCAACATCGTTGCTGTACAGGTAGTATTATTGGTTTTAGTCAAAGTGTTGTTTTACTGGCGACGGCTTATTTATTTTTGGTCTACCATCTCAAACCATTCATTGCAATGCACTTCCACACCCGCCGCTTTCCTTGCCTGCATGGCGGAAAATAAACTAAACAAGACTTGAACAACAAGAACCAAAGCAGCTGTCAGTGAAACACACATTCGGTTTTATGGTTTGATATACTGTCCATGCTGTGACCATGTAGTAACAGGTACATTCATGATTACATGTAACACTTACAATATTTTGCCGTATTTTTTTCCTTTTAAGCATTACCGGGTTTTCTTTCCTTGGTGCATTGATTCACATAGCAACACAGAAACGAACGCCTACACCTAGCAGTAACATTTGCAAACTAAAATACAAAAGCAGTGGCAGCAGTTCCAATGTGTAGCCTTCCCTTATTGGTAGTGGTCAGAGGCACTATGATTGTGGCGCTGATACGCTGCGGACGAGTGCGTAGTGAAGCTAGCCGGTTTGTTGTGGCCAAATGTCAATATACCAGTAATGTAGTTAGATTGGCATTACAATAGGAGCTACGTTTTCGGGGGCTTTCATGCCCCTGATAGGGTCACCCATGACAAACAGGTCCTAGGAGAGCGACCAGACAAAGAGTGTCTCTAAAGACCCTGATGATGGCCTGGAGCCAGGCCTGAAGGTGGGGCACAATGGCGGGTGTCGGATGGTTAGGGCCTGCACCCATGGGTAACGTGGGTCCCCCCTCCAATGAGCTCACCACTCGTCGGGGCCAAAGGGGTTGGATGCAAAGTGGGCTGGGTGGCGGCCTTGGCGGTCCACAGCAAGGGCTCTGGAACCAGTCCTCTCGAGAGGGGCTGGACTTCATTCCACACTGGTGTTGCCAGCAATGAGAGGCAACGGGCAGGGGTGGCAATTCTTGTTGCCCACCGGCTCCAAGCCTGTACTGATCAGAGCTGTGGCCGTGAGGTGGTCGTTGCCTGTTGTGGTGGTAATCCCAGATCCCGCTGGGGCCATCCTGGTAAGGTCTATTCAGGGTTTCTAGAGAGGAGGATCCGCCGGATAGTCGAATGTCGGATTCAGGAGGAGCATTGTGGTTTTTGTCCTAGTCTTTTAACTGTGGACCAACTCTATACTCTCAGCAGGGTCCTTGAGGGTGCATGGGAGTTAGCCCAACCAGTTTACATGTGTTTTGTGGATTTGGAGAAGGCATCCGACTCTGTTCATCGGGGAATACTGTTGGGAGTGCTCCGGGAATATGGGGTATTGAACCACCTAATTCAGGCGGTTCGTTCCCTGCAGGACCGGCGTCAGAGTTTGGTTCGCATCGCCGGCAATAAGTCGGACCTGTTTCCAGTGACTCTACCAGGACTGCCATTTGTCACCGATTCTGTTCACTACTTTCATGGACAGAATTTCTAGGCACAGCTGGACGTTAAGGAGTTTCGCTTTGGTGGCTGCAGGATTCAGTCTCTGCTTTTTGCAGATGATGTGGTCCTGTTGGCTTTATCGATTCGTGACCTTCAACTCTCACTGGATCGGTTCGCAGCCGAGTGTGAAGCGGCTGGGATGAGAATCAGCACCTCCAAGTCCGAGTCCATGGTTC
Source organism: Oostethus manadensis (assembly GCA_024372805.1). Taxonomy (NCBI): domain Eukaryota; kingdom Metazoa; phylum Chordata; class Actinopteri; order Syngnathiformes; family Syngnathidae; genus Oostethus; species Oostethus manadensis. Next base: position 2,078,056 of record QODF01000002.1, on the reverse strand, counting down.
TCGCCTGAAAATGGTTGGACTGCCACTGAAGTGAGGAAAGTCTGGGCTTCCCTGCTTAGGCTGCTGCCCCCGCGACACAACCTCGGATAAGCGCACGTAACATTATATACAAATCTATATAAGTATTTTGGAGTCTTTTTCAGAAGGATAGATGCCATTGGTTTTCCATTACCTGGAGTAATGAGCTGTCTTGACGTTTTTACATCTTTAGAATACACAGAAAAGAGAAAGACATACTGGATGTGTTTATGTCTCACATTAGGATTGTGGATGTTGGGCAAAATAAAAAAGTGCAGTTTTACTTTAACATGCAGTAACTGTGCCACACTTCAAAAACTCCCGAACTTAGCCTAGAATTTGGTGAACTATTAATAACTCTTCATAATGGAGGAAATTAACAAGCCTTACTGGTATAATGTAGGCAGCTACCTTGAATGTTGTGTAAGAGAGGGTGGCTACTACAAACATTATCCTGGGGGAAGTGTAATCTTTTTCAGGTCATATGAAGTTGCTGTTTTGACTAAGGTGAAACTAGAAAGGAGTTATTTTTCAGCCCGTATAAAAGAGACATTTCCTCTGGGTAAGCATGCAGACATATTTAAAAGACTTCACAGCAACAGCCAGACAGCTTGGCAATTTTTTTTTTTTAGCTGCACCACGCAGCTCACTTCTCTGGGGGCCTAAGGGAGGTAAAATAGCGCCAATTCCACATCAATTAGTCAAGAGGAACTTGCACTTCACTTTAAGTTATTAGTGGAAAAGATAAAGATACATCCTGTCACTCTCCAGCTCTGCTTTTTCACCTTTGTTGTCATGTTACCTAAGAAAATTAGGTATTTTAACAAGATTAGTTACATTTAATTTATCTATAATCCATTCATCATTTTCGATAAAGGTTGCATAACTCAGTTTCACTTTTTTGTAGACAAAACCAGCATTGCTTAAGGTAATACACATCTCTCACAGGCTACCAAGAGTTTAAGCTGGGAGAACCCTTATGCCCCACAGGTGTTATTGGTAGGTGAATGGCTTTCCTTAGCTTGTATCTTGTCACGGCTCTGGGAGAAATCAATCATTAGAATCATTATTTTATAAGTTGTGATGCCAAAATTATATTATGGCATTAAATTATAATGCATAACCCTTGCAAACAACATTTTTGGACCTGGTTTCTCCTCTATTGTATTGAAGGTCCAGTTTTATGGAACCATATAAAAATCTAACTTTTCTATAACGTTCTAATTGGAATATATGTCTTTATAGATATTGTTTATGAAAATTTAATTTGAATTTATCAAAAATCTATTATTCTTTTTTAATTTTGATGTTCTGGGTTTCTATGAAAACTCCTTCCACATGCCGCTAAACTGCATGTAGCTTGATGAGCCTATCCCATGTCCACCTCAACACAGAACATCTCCAAGAAAAGGAGGCTTAGCTGCACATGCTGAAGCTGTAAGTTTGATATTTTTGTTTTTCTCCAGCAAATTGTATAACTTAGCATGAGGTTGATGTTGTGAAATGTGTCATTTCATTTTTTAATGTTAAGTTGTATCTGACATGTGGCATCTATTGCATTGGATAGCTGCAGAGTTACAGTGCTGTGCAGAGTTGGACCTTAAAACCTACTTTCAAGACACTGGTCTCTGTAACCTGTGAACCTCTGTCATTAAACTCTTGACTTTTACTCAATGTTGCCCTGCACAATCTCTATATCTAAGCGGCATGTTGTTTTGCTTCAGTGTCTCATTATAACACCCGGAAAGTTCTAAGCGACTTACAAGTGGCCAAACATGGGAATGTTTGTTAATTGAGTGAACACAATATTATAATGTTGCTTCTGCATTGCACACCAAAAAGTGAATTCATCTTAACTCCATGCAAACAACAATCTGAAAGTTAATAGCAGATGATAAATTAAACTTCCTTCCAAGTACCCAAAGTCAGTCACCAAGGTAAATGATTTGGAGGACACATGAATATATAATTGGCTGGAAGTATATTGCAGTAAAACCAACCACGTGTGATAAAAAGCTGTAGATAGTGTCTTAATGGGTCCACAAGACATGTCACTTCATCACAACTTAATTAGCTTTACCTTCATTAACTTTATCTTAATAACGCTCTGCTAAAAACGAATGACTCATTGAGCTAATTAGGATGTCATAAGTTGCACTGAGACGGACAGTTTCATGAGGTTCAATGGCAACTGAAGCAAATGTCAAATGATCACTTTTGGTTTTGTCGTTCAACATGAATAAGGAACAAACAACAAATTGCACAACAATTACGGTACAACAGATTTGACTTAAACTTCATGGAATGCATGTTTGGTCTATGTGAGAACATGCGCTGACTTGTCTGCATGTGTGCATGTGTGTGTGTGCGTGTGTGTGCGTGTGTGTGTGCGTGTGTGTGTGTGTGTGTGTGTGTCTCAGTGAGGTTGAGCGTGTGATGCAAAGGACCATTCCCAGCCTGCTCACACATTAAAGGACAAATTTGACGCTTGGTCACAGTTTGCAAATACAAGCGTACGTGTGGTGGGGCATTTTGGGTCAGCTAACTGAACCGATGACTTAAAAAAAAAGAAAGACGGAGGCTAAGAAAAGGCAGAGAGTGAAATAACAATAAGATCAGCCAAATAACTAAGGGTGGTGCAATAAGGAGGACTGGCACTAACACAAGGAGGTAAGAAAAAACAGATGTACAACAACAGTATGAGGGCAGACGTTCCAAAAACCTCAAATGTAGCAATTAGGAAATACTTTGGAACAGATTGTTCAATCTACAAACTACAAGATTAAAGCGATTACATTTTTAAACAAAATGTTTCCTGGAGAATACAATTGTGCTAATCAGCAACATGACAACGATAAGAAAAAAACCCCACATAAAAAGGCTCAGAAATTAAAAGGAAAATACATGTGCGCTCAAAATTAATTGAAATGAAATGAACAAAAGACGTTGGACACTACCTCCTCATTTCACTTAACGGACGTGTCCTTTAACCGCAATCATTTTTTAACATGCTCGGGTCCTGTGTGACAGTCTGCCCACGTAGTAGTTTGAGGAACCACAGCAGCGGCGGTTTTGTGTGACGCTCGAAGCTGGAGCAAATATTGCGCAAAAACGGGTATTGGCTTCAACGCCCTGGCAGATGGCTCTCTCAACAGGTTATTTGTGTGGCTGTGACTTTAGTTGTCAAATTATCGGCGTACAGTGGTGCCTTGGCATAAAGTGTCCCAACTAATGAGTGTTTTTAGACGTTTTGCTTTGAGCTGCTTGCTAAAATTTAGCCTATGAGCTGCTAGTTACCGGCAGAACGGATGAGAGCTATTTGTGGCACTAGCTAATGCTGTGTCTTTAACATTAGCATTATAGCGATCGTATTTACATTACAGCCATCTAGTTGATCTTATTTAGTTTTGTGCAAAACTATGACATGAACAACATCAAATGAAAAGCACTAAATGAATACAGAACCACCATTCACCTGGAGTTCATTTTTAGTTACATGCATATTAGCATTCAATAAGGTCATCAGATCTTAGCTTTATGCATATCCACATAGTATCAGCATTTGGGACCAAAGATAAGGTGAAAGAAAAAGGGTTAAAAAAAAAGGGTATCCGTGTAGCATGTGAGAATGAAGAAGGTGCATTCAAGGACCATGAAAGACTGGGACAAATTGCCACTCACATTAAACATGAAAAAACTGGGATTTCTAACTGTATATTATTTACAAATAAAATAATATCCCATGTTTCCAATATTTGTATTCCTTTACATAAAGTTTGATGTAGTTACCGTCGATTCCTTTCAAATCCTTTACCACACAGATATTTACATCCCTACTTATAAAAACTCATTTTAGACTTAGACTTGACTAATCTACAAGTGAAATTGCTTGGTTATGGCAGCTCAATTGTAGAAGAAAACACACTCTTAAATAAACAAATGCAATGCCATATGAATAAAATAATATATAATGGTATATTAGATTATTTTTCATAAGTATAATATAATACAAGGTAAAGAGAATAAAATAAAGAGAATATCAGATTAACGATATTTGCATATTTACAAATATTGTGCGAAAATATGGCAACTACAACTAAAGTACTCTGGCTGTAGCAAGAATCACTCAGTGTTTGGTCTCAAGCAGAACTTTATTCTCCATCTTCCTTTTTCACCATTGAACATCCTCCTTTATACCCTCGTGTTTACGCACCAAAACCTTGAATCAAACCACGCCCCCCAACCTGACTACCATCTGGGTGAGAAGTATGCCCCCTAGTGTCTGCCACACAACCCCCCCC